>OY992895.1:7610360-7690360 GCA_963921405.1 Cepaea hortensis
GTTTATAAATAGTATATAGGCACAAAGATGGACAGTTGGTATTAAATGAATCATGTTTATAAACAGAGGCACAAAGTTAGACAGTGTATTAAAGCCAACACTTTTATAAAGATAACTGAAATTAAAATTCAAAGAGCACAATTCAAAGTTACATTTAAACATCAATGTCCACTATAAACATTCTAACGCCCTTGACTTAGTGGGGCATTGCATCATCATCCCAGGTCAAGAGATCACAGGTTATTTAGTGTAACACTTCTGCTATAGATACAAAAATACAATAAATATAATGGAACATGCAGACTGGTGCTGAATGAGAAAGAATTAATACACAGTAGAATGTTAGGGGAGAGATAAGGCAATAGAAGTATCTGAAAGTCAAAGCTAGCATTTGTCAATAGCATGCGCTACATTTTAAACTTAAGAAAAATACAGTATTGTATTGTAATTTGTATTAACAGTAGAACACGCAAGAGAACAGAGTCCAAAGATGAGAAGTATAATAATCGGTCAGCTTTACCAGAACATGATCTCAAGTGATAGATAGAACGGACGTTGATGCCAAAGCCTTCGTCAGAACACAACATCAACAAGAAACATATCAAGATACAATAATAAATATATAATTATTATAAAACATAAAAGTAATAAGTATTAAAAGAGACTCATGTAATCACAGCTGGATTTGAAACATTCACTGCAAATTGAGTTTTCATCTTAAATAAAATACAAGCAAAATCAACATGAGAGAACTGGTGTTTGTGAAATAAGAACCTGCGTGCCCTTTCCCGAGCCCGGGGGTCCCAGTAAGACAGCATTGACACCCTGAGCCGTGTCGTAGGATCTCTGTGGTGCCATCTTGTCCGTGTCTGTCCGGGCCGCCTGTCTGTGCCACTGTTTCCTGGTCTGGCTAAATAGGTGGCTAAATGTGGCTAAACAAGATAAAAGGGGTTTTACTTAGGTCTATGTCCTCATCTAATCTCATCATGTTCCTCTTGTACCTTGCGGTGTCGAGGTGAGGTATGAAAATCGTGAGAGTGCCCGATTATGGGCTTCATGTATCGATATTCCCATGGACTCTGCTATTCCATCCGTCCAACGTTTACGTGGTCGGCCTCTTCCTCTGTTTCCATCTGGTCTGTACATCATTGCTTGTTGTGGTGTGCTGTTGAATGGTAACCTACTTGCATGGCCAAACTATTTGACTTGCTGCTTTCTAATAAAATCTAGTGCTGCTTTAACCCCCTCTTTAGTCCTGATTTCTTCATTTCTGATCTTATCTCTTCTTGATACGTTGAATAGTCTTCCCAGGAACCTCATTTCTGTTGTTGTGACTTTTCTTTTCTCTTTTTCTGTCATTGTCCAGGTTTGGCATTGGTAGCATAGAGTTGGTAGGAAGATTGTGTTGTAAAGTGCTTTGTCCTTTACACACAAAATCAATTGGGGAACCCTTTAGGCCACTGAGACAGTCCATAAATAAACACACATAGTATTTTCTGGCGCTCAGAAAGACCTTCTTCTCCTCCTATGAGCGCCAAACAATACGGTGAGTGTTTATTTATGGTATGTCCATTACAGGTCGTAGCAGTAAACTCCAGAATTTTTGGCCGTTTATAATGTACTTTAAAAGTTTACGTTCAGTAGTTTTCCATTGCTGCCTGAACGACCGACGCTGATACCACTGTGTACGAATGGCATTCATAACCAACCCCTTCCCCATAGAGCCAAGGATATAATTAAAGACATATGAATAATAAGGGAGGGGGGGGGGACATGGAGGCCACTGCCGGATGAAGTAGAATATCATCATCATCATCACGTGCCACTCCGATAAGCGTGGGCGGTCGTGTTTTGCCTTCTAACTCGATCACCAGAGTCGTGGATCAGCTCAGTGTTCTTGTCTCGACCATACGACGTGGTCAAGCCATCCAGGTATTTACTTCTCTGCCCTCCCCTTGGTCTCTACCCCTCGACCTTGCCAGTTGTCACCAAGTTCTCCAATTTAGGCTATTTCTTCTCATAAAGTGACCCAAAAATTTTGACTGTCTACGTCTAATTTTTCTAATCAGTTTACGGTTTTCATTTGTTTCTTGTAGGACTTGGTCGTTGGTTTTTCAGTCTGTCCATGGTATTCTTTGCATTCTCCTCAGAAACCACATTTCCACAGCCATCAGATGTTTTTGAACTTGACTGCTCATTGTCCACGCTTCACATCCATACACAGGTACAGGTTCTATGTTCTATGTAGCACCTCAACACTCTTTTTCTCGTAGCAATTGACAGCTTTTTATTGGTCAGTAGTAGCATATAGGAGAGCTTGGCGCGAGCTGATTCTGATAGAGCCCAAACTACATTGGATGAATAGAGGCAGAAGTGAGAAAAATACACTGCGCCACTTGAACATGCTCAGAATGGCAAGACAGACATGTTTCGGGCAGAATGGCGGGCTTCAGTTCAACAATACTAGAGAGCATCTGCTGGACCCCCCCCCCCCAACACCCTCCTCCAGGACATAATGGAGTGGTGGGAAACGAGCAGGAGGACAGATTGGCTGGGTCTGCACCACTCGGTGAGGTATTAGTGCATGATAAGGGTGAGGTATTAGTGCATGATAAGGGTGAGGTATTAGTGCATGATACGGGTGAGGTATTAGTGCATGATAAGGGTGAGGTATTAGTGCATGATAAGGGTGAGGTATTAGTGCAAGATAAGGGTGAGGTATTAGTGCATGATAAGGGTGAGGTATTAGTGCATGATAAGGGTGAGGTATTAGTGCATGATAAGGGTGAGGTATTAGTGCAAGATAAGGGTGAGGTATTAGTGCATGATAAGGGTGAGGTATTAGTGCATGATAAGGGTGAAGTATTAGTGCATGATAAGGGTGAGGTATTAGTGCATGATAAGGGTGAGGTATTGGCGCATGATAAGGGTGAGGTATTAGTGCATGATAAGGGTGAGGTATTAGTGCATGATAAGGGTGAGGTATTGGCGCATGATAAGGGTGAGGTATTGGCGCATGATAAGGATGAGGTATTAGTGCATGATAAGGGTGAGGTATTAGTGCATGATAAGGGTGAGGTATTAGTGCATGATAAGGGTGAGGTATTAGTGCATGATAAGGGTGAGGTATTGGCGCATGATAAGGGTGAGGTATTGGCGCATGATAAGGGTGAGGTATTAGTGCATGATAAGGATGAGGTATTGGCGCATGATAAGGGTGAGGTATTAGTGCATGATAAGGGTGAGGTATTAGTACATGATAAGGGTGAGGTATTGGCGCATGATAAGGGTGAGGTATTAGTGCATGATAAGGGTGAGGTATTAGTGCATGATAAGGGTGAGGTATTGGTGCATGATAAGGGTGAGGTATTGGCGCATGATAAGGGTGAGGTATTAGTGCATGATAAGGGTGAGGTATTAGTGCATGATAAGGGTGAGGTATTAGTGCATGATAAGGGTGAGGTATTAGTGCATGATAAGGGTGAGGTATTAGTGCATGATAAGGGTGAGATATTGGCGCATGATAAGGGTGAGGTATTGGCGCATGATAAGGGTGAGGTATTAGTGCATGATAAGGGTGAGGTATTGGCGCATGAAAAGGGTAAGGTATTAGTGCATGATAAGGGTGAGGTATTAGTGCATGATAAGGGTGAGGTATTAGTGCATGCTAAGGGTGAGGTATTGGCGCATGATAAGGGTGAGGTATTAGTGCATGATAAGGGTGAGGTATTGGCGCATGATAAGGGTGAGGTATTAGTGCATGATAAGGGTGAGATATTAGTGCATGATAAGGGTGAGGTATTAGTGCATGATAAGGGTGAGGTATTGGCGCATGATAAGGGTGAGGTATTAGTGCATGATAAGGGTGAGGTATTAGTGCATGATAAGGGTGAGGTATTGGTGCATGATAAGGGTGAGGTATTGGCGCATGATAAGGGTGAGGTATTAGTGCATGATAAGGGTGAGGTATTAGTGCATGATAAGGGTGAGGTATTAGCGCATGATAAGGGTGAGGTATTAGTGCATGATAAGGGTGAGGTATTAGTGCATGATAAGGGTGAGGTATTGGCGCATGATAAGGGTGAGGTATTGGCGCATGATAAGGGTGAGGTATTAGTGCATGATAAGGGTGAGGTATTAGTGCATGATAAGGGTGAGGTATTGGCGCATGATAAGGGTGAGGTATTAGTGCATGATAAGGGTGAGGTATTAGTGCATGATAAGGGTGAGGTATTGGCGCATGATAAGGGTGAGGTATTGGCGCATGATAAGGATGAGGTATTAGTGCATGATAAGGGTGAGGTATTAGTGCATGATAAGGGTGAGGTATTAGTGCATGATAAGGGTGAGGTATTAGTGCATGATAAGGGTGAGGTATTGGCGCATGATAAGGGTGAGGTATTGTCGCATGATAAGGGTGAGGTATTAGTGCATGATAAGGATGAGGTATTGGCGCATGATAAGGGTGAGGTATTAGTGCATGATAAGGGTGAGGTATTAGTACATGATAAGGGTGAGGTATTGGCGCATGATAAGGGTGAGGTATTAGTGCATGATAAGGGTGAGGTATTAGTGCATGATAAGGGTGAGGTATTGGTGCATGATAAGGGTGAGGTATTGGCGCATGATAAGGGTGAGGTATTAGTGCATGATAAGGGTGAGGTATTAGTGCATGATAAGGGTGAGGTATTAGTGCATGATAAGGGTGAGGTATTAGTGCATGATAAGGGTGAGGTATTAGTGCATGATAAGGGTGAGATATTGGCGCATGATAAGGGTGAGGTATTGGCGCATGATAAGGGTGAGGTATTAGTGCATGATAAGGGTGAGGTATTGGCGCATGATAAGGGTAAGGTATTAGTGCATGATAAGGGTGAGGTATTAGTGCATGATAAGGGTGAGGTATTAGTGCATGCTAAGGGTGAGGTATTGGCGCATGATAAGGGTGAGGTATTAGTGCATGATAAGGGTGAGGTATTGGCGCATGATAAGGGTGAGGTATTAGTGCATGATAAGGGTGAGGTATTAGTGCATGATAAGGGTGAGGTATTAGTGCATGATAAGGGTGAGGTATTGGCGCATGATAAGGGTGAGGTATTAGTGCATGATAAGGGTGAGGTATTGGTGCATGATAAGGGTGAGGTATTGGCGCATGATAAGGGTGAGGTATTAGTGCATGATAAGGGTGAGGTATTGGCGCATGATAAGGGTGAGGTATTAGTGCATGATAAGGGTGAGGTATTAGTGCATGATAAGGGTGAGGTATTAGTGCATGATAAGGGTGAGGTATTGGCGCATGATAAGTGTGAGGTATTAGTGCATGATAAGGGTGAGGTATTGGTGCATGATAAGGGTGAGGTATTGGCGCATGATAAGGGTGAGGTATTAGTGCATGATAAGGGTGAGGTATTAGTGCATGATAAGGGTGAGGTATTAGCGCATGATAAGGGTGAGGTATTAGTGCATGATAATGGTGAGGTATTAGTGCATGATAAGGGTGAGGTATTGGCGCATGATAAGGGTGAGGTATTGGCGCATGATAAGGGTGAGGTATTAGTGCATGATAAGGGTGAGGTATTGGCGCATGATAAGGGTGAGGTATTAGTGCATGATAAGGGTGAGGTATTAGTGCATGATAAGGGTGAGGTATTGGCGAATGATAAGGGTGAGGTATTAGTGCATGATAAGGGTGAGGTATTAGTGCATGATAAGGGTGAGGTATTTGTGCATGATAAGGGTGAGGTATTAGTGCATGATAAGAGTGAGGTATTAGTGCATGATAAGGGTGAGGTATTAGTGCATGATAAGGGTGAGGTATTAGTGCGTGATAAGGGTGAGGTATTAGTGCGTGATAAGGGTGAGGTATTAGTGCATGATAAGGGTGAGGTATTAGTGCATGATAAGGGTGAGGTATTGGCTCATGATAAGCGTGAGGTATTGGCTCATGATAAGGGTGAGGTATTAGTGCATGATAAGGGTGAGGTATTAGTGCATGATAAGGGTGAGGTATTAGTGCATGATAAGGGTGAGGTATTAGTGCATGATAAGGGTGAGGTATTGGCGCATGATAAGGGTGAGGTATTAGTGCATGATAAGGGTGAGGTATTAGTGCATGATAAGGGTGAGGTATTAGTGCATGATAAGGGTGAGGTATTAGTGCATGATAAGGGTGAGGTATTAGTGCATGATAAGGGTGAGGTATTAGTGCATGATAAGGGTGAGGTATTAGTGCATGATAAGGGTGAGGTATTAGTGCATGATAAGGGTGAGGTATTAGTGCATGATAAGGGTGAGGTATTAGTGCATGATAAGGGTGAGGTATTAGTGCATGATAAGGGTGAGGTATTAGTGCATGATAAGGGTGAGGTATTAGTGCATGATAAGGGTGAGGTATTAGTGCATGATAAGGGTGAGGTATTAGTGCATGATAAGGGTGAGGTATTGGCGCATGATAAGGGTGAGGTATTGGCGCATGATAAGGATGAGGTATTAGTGCATGATAAGGGTGAGGTATTAGTGCATGATAAGGGTGAGGTATTAGTGCATGATAAGGGTGAGGTATTAGTGCATGATAAGGGTGAGGTATTAGTTCATGATAAGGGTGAGGTATTAGTGCATGATAAGGGTGAGGTATTAGCGCATGATAAGGGTGAGGTATTGGCGCATGATAAGGGTGAGGTATTGGCTCATGATAAGGGTGAGGTATTAGTGCATGATAAGGGTGAGGTATTAGTGCATGATAAGGGTGAGGTATTAGTGCATGATAAGGGTGAGGTATTAGTGCATGATAAGGGTGAGGTATTAGTGCATGATAAGGGTGAGGTATTAGTGCATGATAAGGGTGAGGTATTAGTGCATGATAAGGGTGAGGTATTAGTGCATGATAAGGGTGAGGTATTAGTGCATGATAAGGGTGAGGTATTGGCGCATGATAAGGGTGAGGTATTGGCGCATGATAAGGGTGAGGTATTAGTGCATGATAAGGGTGAGGTATTAGTGCATGATAAGGGTGAGGTATTAGTGCATGATAAGGGTGAGGTATTGGCGCATGATAAGGGTGAGGTATTAGTGCATGATAAGGTTCCCTTTGGGATCGTTTGTATAGAGTGGAACAACAGTCCCTCATGGCCTGGAGAGACCGTTGCTTCAGGGAGTGACCAGAGGATCTGGCCAACACTTGGGACTCCGAGGAAAGGCCAGATAGACACACAATCAGACTGCTAATGGTACCTCTAGTATTGGGACTCTTCGTTGGCTGTTGAAGATAAGGGAATGTTCCAAATGTTGTGATTTAGGTTCTTGACTTAACTCAACCTTCTGAATTATGTAAATCTATATTTATTGCAATCCCTACGAAATCAGAGCCTTGAAATGTGATCAGCATCGCATTGGCACCTTGTCGTCTTGACAGAGGATAGTTTGTTATATTGCGCTTAAAAGAGGCATAAGACTTGTCAAAGTCTCACATCTGAGGTTGCGACGCGTTGGCGGTGCCAACGCCAGGCGACATAACAACGCGCAACCATGAGTGATGTTAAACACTACAGAGGGAATGCGGCGTCTTCGACGACGCCCGTATAAGCAGCCAAGCACAGCAACTGAGCGACGCTAAGATAACCGCTGGTCAGCGGTACACCCCGTGAACCTTGCAGGGGTCACACCAGCTGACGTGTGCGCCGACTAGCGTGTAGAACGAAAGGCCAGGCAGACCGGGTTAGGCGTTTGTATGGACAGGTCGCATGAGTCTGCGAGTGGTTTTGAATCTGTATTGAGAGCGATCCTGTGTGACAGTGGGAGACTGGTTCGAACGCTTGAGCATTTTGGCGTGTAAGTGATATGTATATTGATTGCATGTATCCTTATGTATTGTATTGATATTGTTCATGCTGTAATGATTGCTATGGATTGTCATTGCGCGATGTCTGTGCGATAATGAATGCAGCGCGTAAATAAAGCTTGTAAATAACAGTTTCGGATATTCACTTCGTGTGATTTGATAGTTTGATACTACTTCACACTTGCCAGAAAACGAGCTACTTATCTTGCCCTACGCAAGACTCTGACAAGTGCGAACGTGGGTTTCTCGTCCGAGTTTTGAACTGAATGCGAACTTGTAGATTTTTTTTGTCCGAAATTTTGAATCGAATGTGAAGATGTTGATAGAAGTGCGCAAGTCACAGATTAGGGTAAAGTAACGGTTAAATAGTGTTGATTTCATTAAATTATAAGTGTGAAGACATTATTTGAAGCCAACCGAGGCGTCTTCAGACTTATCGCCAAATTCAACCAATGTTGTACCTAAAATCCAAAATGGCGGCAGTGCCCTTGAATGTCATTGAGTAGGGTTAGTGTGAGCGTGAAAGTTGTTGATTGTGGTAACGACTAACAATAATACTTGACAGCATACAAACCTATACAGACTTCAGTGACATTACATACACCATACATTTACAAACGTTCTAATTTCGTTTAGTTTCAAAAGTACAGGTTTTTTGGGCCAACTTTTCCTGAACCTTGTGAACTTCAAAATTTATTTTGTGCGTAAACCCGAAGGACGTTCCAGTGTGATTTCGAGCACCACTGAACAGCACATTGCCCAAGGATTACTTGAGTATAAATTTTTTCCATTCCTCTTTATACTTTCGTTAGTCTGGCTTTAAACATCAACTGTGCTAGAAATATTTGTAAATTACTAACACCATAAGTAATTTTGTTTATATTCATTTCATCATACGTAGTATTCATAATGTCTTCTTTAAACGATTTAATTGAAATGGGTTTAAAAATGAATATGTCTGGTGAGGGATTGAGAGCATGGAGTGAAAGTAAATATGCAGAATATCTCTTGAAACAAGAGCAAATTATGGAGCGAGATGAAATAGCGGCCGAAAGGGCGTTAAAGACACAATCAGAAGGCTGCTCTAAAGGACTCAGAAGCTGCTCTAAAGCTTCAACAGGCACAAGCAGAAGCTGCTCTAAAGCTTCAACAGGCACAATCAGAAGCTGCTCTAAAACAGCCAGAAGCTGCAGTGAGGCAAGCTGAGATCTTAGCCCAAAGCAAGAGAGAAGAGCAAGAAACACAACTGAAAATTGAACAGCTAAAAGTTGAATCTTCTAAAGATAAAAATAATAGAGAAACAGACAAAGATCAACCTTACAAGAAATACCAAGGTCTGATTAAAAGTTACAACACAGGTGATTGCATAGCAGCATTCACCCAAAATTTTGAATTTGTCATGGATCATTATAAAATTCCAAAACCTGAATGGGGTATAGTATATGTAAGAAGTCTTTCTGGGGAACCTCTGAAAGTCATAGAGTCGATCCCAAATGACCTGAAAGAAGATTATCTGTACATTAAGGCGAAAATTATGTCACATTTTTTACTGGATGAATCAGGTTACAGAGAACAGTTTAGGAAGTTATCGCCTAAGCCTACACACACGTTCTCTGATTACATCTCAGAAATTCAGAATATTTTTTCTAAATGGCTGTCAGCAGCCAAAGTAAATGGAAGTTATGACAAATTAATTGATCTTATGTTGAGAGATAAGATTATCACATCTCTCCCACCCCCATTTTCTAAATTTTTGTTGGAATGTCAGTGTGAAAGTGTCCAACAGATTGAAAGTCGTGGCTCTGGTTATTTTGCAGCCAATAAGCATTGTTTCTCTAGTAGTCTGACCAGCACAGACTTTGTAGCAGCAGCTACATATGGCAAATATCAGTCAAGGTCAAATAACAAACAAAGACCATATAAACAAGCTGCAGAGAAGTTTTATCAGTGCAGATATTGCCAACTATCACACAATGAAAATGATATGTGTGACCAACATACTGGGTACACTGTTTACTTGCAGAACTACATTTCTAAGCAAGATAAAGAAAGGAAGAACTACAGAAGTCTTACCAAATGTTATCTTTGTAAAGCTTTTGGTCACTGGCGTAAGGATTGTAAGGGCAAGGCAATGACCAGAAAGGCTAATGCAACCATGTTTGACAGTTCTTCTTCAGAAGATGAAAGTGTACAAGATCACCAAGTAAACTCAGCACATTCCATTGATGTATTCCATCATGAAAAATGTACCGTTTCTGATCAATTTCATGAGGATGGCGTGTTAACATGCGGCCATTCTATACCTGTTACCAATGAGGAGGCCAATTTTGTAGTAAACTCCCAAGGTAAACTAAACATCCACCAGGGGTATGTTAATGGTAGAGCTGCCACAGTTTTACGTGATAGCGGGAGTACGCTCATTGGCGTGAAGAGAGATTACATTTCACCATCACAATATAGTGGTAAATATGTCACATGCAGGACGTTCTCAGGTAACATAGAGAAATATCCACTTGCATGGGCATATATAACTACACCATTCCTTACAGGAAAGGTTAAATGCGCAGCATTAACCAATCCTTGTTGCGATGTTATCATTGGAAACCTTCCTGAAGTGAATGACATGCCACATGACAGTATTACATCAACTGTCAGTTGTAATATTGATACTACCATTTCACCTTCATCACAAATCACCATTCATGATGTATTACCACCTATAATTGAATGTACAAATGCCAATCTGGCGTCGCCAGAACATACATGTAATTGTGTGAATGTGACATCAACGTGTGATGAGAATGATCGTTGTGATGTAATAAATGCAGTAACTAGATCTACTGCACAAATGCAAGATCAAATCGATCAGACAGAGGCTTTACAACGAGTAAGTCCAGTTGTAACATCTCCTGAGACAACTAGGGAGAAGTTTATAACATCTCAGAAAGCCGATCGATCTTTGCAAAAGTATTTTAAACTTGTAGGCCAAAAACCAAGAGTAGCAAAGAATGCTCAATGGTACTTTGCTCTGAAGAACGGAATTCTAACACGGTACTACACCAAAGGTGACAGCACTATAGAACAAACAGTGCTACTGTTAGAAAACCGCAAACAAGCATTGAATATAGCTCATGACATACCCTTTGCAGGACACATGGCGTATGCTAAAACTAGAGCAAGGTTACTTACTCAATTTTATTGGCCTAAGTTTTGCAACGATATCAAACAGTATTGCAGATCGTGTGACATCTGCCAAAAGCTTGTCAAAAAGGGTAAACACCCACAAGCTGAATTGCAAGTTACTGATTTGGCTAGTAGACCGTTTGAAAAGATCTCGGTCGATATAGTTGGTCCTCTTAACCATGTAACATCGAGAGGTAATAGGTACATTGTAACACTCATTGATCTATGCAGTCGTTGGCCAGAAGCGATTCCAATGAAGAACATAACTTCCAAAGATATCATGGAAGTGTTCATTCATATTTTTGCGAGGGTAGGATTCCCTGACACCATCCTTTCAGATCGGGGTAGCCAGTTTATTGCCTCAGCTACACAAGCCTTTACCAAGATGTTGGGGGTTAAACAATGCTTCAACAGTCCCTATCACCCGCATTCGACCGGTATCGTGGAAAAGATTAACGGCGATATGAAACATATGCTCTCTAAAGTAACCCAAGAACACCCTGAAGATTGGGATACTTATCTGCCTGCAATTTTGTTTGCATATAGGGAAGTTCCCCATTCCAGAACTGGGTTCTCACCGTTTGAAATGTTATATGGGGCACAACCACGCGGCCCATTATCTTTGTATGAATCTATGTTGACTGAAAGTACAACTTTACCTAAACCCATTTCGTCATATGAACATGTAACATCATTGCGTGACAGAATTATGAAATCATGTGTGTTAGCTAAAGAAGCTCTCCAAAAATCAGAAGCTATCTACCGACAATATGCTAACAGAGGAAATAGAACTATTACACTGACACCAGGACAGGACGTTCTTCTTCTTTTGCCAAGTGATAGACATCTCCTCACTGACTCATGGCAAGGACCGTTCAAAGTACTACGACAAATTTCGACGGTAGATTACGAAATTGCAGTTAGGGACAAACACAAAATTTTCCACATTAACATGCTCAAACCATGTTACCACAGGCAAGACGACCAAGTAGAAACTGCAGCAGGCACCACCATAGTGGACCAGACGGACGACAACGACACTGATGAGATACCGACACCAGTTCTTGACACGACGACCAACTTACAGGACATTAAGGTACATCCTAAACTGACGCAGACACAGACTGACAGTTGCAGACAACTGATACAAGAATACAAGACGATCTTTTCTGACAGCCCAGGACAGACAGATTTAGTTCAGCACCAAATCATCTTGACATCCGACATTCCTATCAAGTGTAGACCGTATTCTATCCCTATACACTATAAGGAAAAATTACATCAAGAAATCATTGATTTAGAAGCAAATCATATCATTCGACGTTCACAGTCTCATTTTTGTTCACCAATAGTTTTAGTAAGAAAAAAGGACAAAACTATCAGACTCTGTGTGGACTATCGTAAGCTCAACAGCATTACACAGTTGGATTTAGAACCGATGAGCAACTGTGAAGACATCCTGTCTGAACTATCTGACTCACGTTATTTTACTAAACTTGACATGACAAAAGGTTACTGGCAGATAGCTGTACATCCTGACAGTATACATCTGACTGCATTTGCCACACCGTGGGGTTTATACGAATGGTGTAAACTACCTTTCGGATTAGTCAATGCACCGGCTACCTTCGTCAGAATGACAAGAATTCTTTTGACAGACATTGCTAACATCATTTGATACATGGACGACATTTGCATACACACAGAGGACATGACAGATCACATAACAGCACTACAGCAGACATTTGACAGGATTAGACATCATGGACTGACTGTAAAACCTTCCAAAGTTGATATAGCCTTTCAGGAAAAAATCATTTTTGGGCTATAAGATCTCAAATGGTTTTATATCAACTGACGATAACATCATGTCTAGAATTTTGAAATTGTCGCTTCCGACAACGAAGAAACAGTTGCGAAGTGTGTTAGGTCTTTTAAACTATTATAGACAATTTATTCCTCATTTTGCTGAATTGACCAAATGTTTCACTGATTTACTAACAAATAAAAATCCCAATGTTATAGTAAACAGCGAATGTTTGAGGCCAGCATTTACAAAGATTCTTTCATATTTTTCTAGAGCACCTTTTCTAAAATTGCCAAATTTGAATATTACTTTTAGATTAAGATGTGACGCGAGCTCCGTAGCCATTGGAGGTGTGCTTCTCCAAGAACACGACCAAATCTTGTACCCAGTATACTACATCTCTCGAAAACTGAACACCAGCGAACGAAATTACAATACACCGGAACTCGAGGCTCTTGCCATGGTATTTTCGGTACGTAAACTTTCTAGATTTCTTTTAGGTAAACATTTCATTATTGAAACAGATAATAGCCCGCTGACAATTGTTACCAGAGGAACGCCAAGTAACAGCAAGGTGGCAAGATGGTCCCTTCTTCTGCAGAACTATAGCTATGATATTAACCATATAAAGGGTTCCCAAAACTGTCTTGCAGATCTTTTGTCGAGATGCCCATACAACGAACCTAATACCCAGTCAACACCAGAGCACAGTGCAGAGGGTGTATAAAACTGCAACGTAGATAGTGCTCAGTACCACAGCCAATTGTGACAATGTGTCAGTAACGCTGTGTACAACAATGTGATGGGGTAGATTGTATCTCCCAATGTATATAACTTATGTACATATTTGGATTCTTATTATTATCATTATTATGCGAATGAGTGCGTGTATAATTGTGAGATATGTGAAAGAATGGAATCATTATTATGTAAACTAATGTGTTGTATAACTGTAAGGTATGAGAAAGAATGTGATTATTATTGTAAATACATAAATATTGTAACAACCAGACACTACAAAGACAAGTGTCACTGGACAACACTACAGGATCCAGGAACTTACCAAGCCACTACAGCGTGAAGTAATCCTGAATGTATCCAGACCGATGTGTCCAAGACGTTTTAACAAGGTACGAAAGAAGACTGCGACATTACAATCCGAGCAGAAGGCGGAAGAAACGATCCAACAGCTGATAGTAACAACTAATACTCCGTTTATATAATATCCATCCAGAACGGAACAACGTCGTGTGAATGACACCACAACACATGTGTAAAATAGCACAGCTGTATACTTCCGGTATTTTTTGCATATTAATTTAAAAGTTAGCAGACTACACTAAAAAGTCTATAAATTTATGACGATTGTATTAAAATGTGATTTAAAATATTTCCATATACGGAATTGTATATGTCGATCGTTATAATATGTAATCTCAGCATCGTAACTTGATTACTTCTTTACAAACGTGACTTTTTGTGCACATTTGTCAATAAGTATCAAATTATGACACTAAGAAATAAATTTGTAGTGATAATTTATGTCATGTAAACGACGATAAATCATTGTTCCTAAATTTTTTGTATAATAACCAAGGGACAGTACTCTAAATTCTTGGTGATGTGTAAATATGTATTGTAACCATTAACATGTGTACTTGATAGATAACACGTCACTGTGACGTCATTTACATATGGACAATATATTGCCAAAACTGTTGACCTTCATTAGAAACTCTAAACAGAGGTCTGATGATGGAGCTATCTCAGAGGGAGATGCTCACAGTTTAACCTGATGATTTTAGTATTTTTGTTCTTGGTTGTGGAGGTAGGGGCCAGTTTAGCCGTGACCTACCGGACTAGCTGTGTCACAGCGAGGTAATGTCCATCAAATTGATTGTACTTGACTGTTGTACTTCATAGTGCAACATAATTTTTGTATACATATTGTTTACTATTCACCTGTATATATTTATAATAACTAGTAAGTTATGTAGACGAAATACAATGTTAGATTTTGACAAGTTTAATAACACCTATGTATATTGTACATGAAAGGAAATCCTTTCATGAAAAAGGGGTGTGGAGAGTGTCAAAGTCTCACATCTGAGGTTGCGACGCGTTGCGCGGAACCCTGGGTGATGTTAAACACTACAGAGGGAATGCGGCGTCTTCGACGACGCCCGTATAAGCAGCCAAGCACAGCAACTGAGCGACGCTAAGATAACCGCTGGTCAGCGGTACACCCCGTGAACCTTGCAGGGGTCACACCAGCTGACTTGAGCGCCGACTAGCGTGTAGAACGAAAGGCCAGGCAGACCGGGTTAGGCGTTTGTATGGACAGGTCGCATGAGTCTGCGAGTGGTTTTGAATCTGTATTGAGAGCGATCCTGTGTGACAGTGGGAGACTGGTTCGAACGCTTGAGCATTTTGGCGTGTAAGTGATATGTATATTGATTGCATGTATCCTTATGTATTGTATTGATATTGTTCATGCTGTAATGATTGCTATGGATTGTCATTGCGCGATGTCTGTGCGATAATGAATGCAGCGCGTAAATAAAGCTTGTAAATAACAGTTTCGGATATTCACTTCGTGTGATTTGATAGTTTGATACTGCTTCACACTTGCCAGAAAACGAGCTACTTATCTTGCCCTATGCAATTCTCTGACAGACTACAACCCATGGCGGTAGCGAATGTGACTGATCAGACCAATTCGCGCGGTAAATGTTCGTCCACAATGGATGCACGTGAACACATGGTCATTTCCACCATCACGCACCATCTGACGTCTCACACGCTCAAAGCTGGGCCTATCTGCAACCATTTTATCCTTTATGTGTATTCTATTTCTCATCGTTTCCTTTGAAACAGGAAAGATCTCCAACTGAGACCATCCAACGGTAATGTTCAACACAGCAGTCACGGAACAAGCCTTCGGTAAGGCTTCAAAATAAGAAATGTATTGAACATAAACGATGAGCCATCAGATGAGTGATTAAGATACAATCGTAGCCATCCATTAATATTCGAGCTCCTCGTGATAATTATTACTCACACTGTAGGCCTATGTATCTCCTGCAGCCACTCAAAGCAAGCCATACTCCTCATTAAGCTATTGAAAGCTTATCTTTATAATCTCTTCAGCCACAAACTTACAGTCACCTCCTTTCTAGATTATGATTCCCGAATCCCCGCACACGGCAGTGTTTACACAACACAACCCCGCATACAGCGGATACCCAGTGGATACCCGAACAAATATACGGGGGATATGCCAAGGCTTGTCTGTCCCTCCAGCGATCCATCACCGCCTTTCTTCTCCAGAAGCTTTGACTGAACTCCATTATTCTAGACCGGTCGGTTCCTCTATGTAGCGCCGCCTACCTCCGACGGAGGATCCCGTCTGACTAATGTACAACCACACGTCAGTAGGTAACCATTCGTCACGCACGTTAGATATGACGGCAGGATATAATCGGTCACCCTAGTAGAGCCTGCCTGTATCTTCGCTGGCTGTTGAACGAGGGGACTGAGCACGTATGGGAATGTCCTGAGTGCAGTGATGTCGGTTCTTGACTCAACTCAACTCAACTCAACTCAACGTCACGCACGGACAATATTGGTGAGGTATAGTACGATAAGATCTGAATATCGAAGAAGATTGGCTACCAAAGACGATAAAACAAAGAAAATTGAAATATTTTGGTCACTTGAAACGTCATGAAAGTTTGGAGAGAACGAACAAAATAACGAACGAACTAACAATCTTTATTTTCAAAGGGTTAAGAATTGGGCACGCAGGCCCGTCTGACATTCTGCCCTTCTTCTTTCTTTCCTCTCATAATTCTTTCATTCAACGTCACTTATGAAGCAAATACAGAGAACATATAAAGAACAATCATGGGGGAGTATATGCCCGGTAAGAGAGGAAGAGGAAGACCAAAGAGAAGATGGATACAAGTTGTGGCAGATGATCTCCAGATGGGTGTATCGGAAGCGGGACATCTTGCTATGGCATATAAGTTTTATGGAAAGTTGTTATGGGAGCGAGGTTCTGCAAAGGACTTGCTACTGAATGAATGAATGAATGAATGAATGAATGAATAGTACAACCACAACATTAACACAACGACAACATCAATGATAAAATCAATACTCGTACATCCGACCCATTCTAGTGTAGGCGTTGTCACAATCCCGGCCTCTCCCTACAATCCGTTCAGCTCTTGTGTCGATCCAATTTCGTAATATGATTCCTGAATAATTGTCAGAATTTCCTAGGATGGCAAAGGCGAAATGGAAATGGGGTTAGTCACCCTACTGTTGCCTAGAATATGTGTAGGTCTAACAGTTCACACCAGAGCGGCTGTCTATGCCTCATGGCTTCCTGTACACCTCACTGTTCTAGTCGTACAAGTTGAAGGATCTGGCAATACTGTCAACTGTCAAGTTAGAAGGCCTCCGAGGCTATCCCGACTGCCTCACACTCCGAAGTTTGCGGGTTCGATTCCGGACTTCGACATTTGGTTCACGAGTGCATTTCCCCCAGAGATTCCTGGAGGTCATCGCTAGAGCTACGGAGTTCGTACTGGGTGCGACTCTTTCTGCAGGCCGGTGCAATGATGTCGATCTTACATCTTTAAACCCTTTAAACTCCATCTAGTGAGCAGTACGCAGATAAACAACAAGCTATACACGGCAATATCTACACAAACAGCTCAACGATCCGATGAAAACCAAGACTTGAATTGACAGAAACATTGTACTGACATTGAGTTCATTTTATTGTGCGTGCTTGGGTCAACATAAAGGTAAATAAATATAACTCACCAGCGACTGGGATGTCGTAGTCAACTATGTTCAGCCATTCAATACACTAAATTAAGAGACTATGGTGCACAGTTGGCTCACGTATTGTATTTGTTTAAACACATTCGAAGTTAACACTCGTGGCTTTCCATATTTGTGGGCCAAAATTACACTCACTTACATTAGCATTTGAAACACTAAACTAAGAGTTACACATATATATAGCCGGATTGGCACTCATTGAACATAAATGGTATAGACGTCAGAGTTTCACAGCACATTTCCGAACAGTCATCATTTAGAATTAATAAATTGTTTTTTTTGGGCGTTCACTCATGCGTAGTCCAAAAACGTGCTAAAAGTCCAAGTTTGCACTACACCGATATTTGCGTGTCGATTACTTCCCCTCTTACCCACTCCAGCAGGCAAGGCACTGGATGATGATCATTATTACCCTTGTCCCTCGCTATCAGGCGAACCCACTCCGACTTCAGAGGTACTTGTAATTTACGTCCATTCTGAATAAAATGAGCATGCAAATCTGCAGTCTTCCTGTTATTTGTTGTGTCCTTAATTCTTCTTTCACCCTGTCTCATCTCTCTCTCTCTCTCTCTCTCTCTCTCTCTCTCTCTCTCTCTCTCTCTCTCTCTCTCTCTCTCTCTCTCTCTCTCTCTCTGCGTGCCAGGAAATCAATCTCCAAAACACTAATACATTAAAGCAGTCGTTTCAAACTTTGAGGAACGGCTGGCCGAGCGGCTAAAATGCCGGATTCTTCTTCGGGAGACCCGGGGTCGAAACCTCGGTAGGATGTGGATTTTGTTTCCGTCGGGGGCAAAAAGAAAACTCTAACCTGCACAGTTCGCAGCGACTGCACAAGCCAGGCGGCCTTAATTCCTCAGGCTGAAGACCCACATGCCATACGTCGGAACGTACTATATAGGCAGTAAATGACTGATGAGTTTAAAACTTTCCCCCACTTGTCCTCCCTTGCCTTGTTTAACGACCCGTTTACTAAGTCCATTCATCTCCCGCACGACACGTACGTACGCACGCACGCGCGCGCGCGCGCACACACACACACCCAACACACCTCCCCTGGTATAAGTGGACTGAACATCCAAACCCCCCCATCACTCCTCAGATCTGTCCACGACCACCACGGTGGCCATGTCGCCCAGGCTGGGAGCCACTGATATACAGAAATCGTTTATCCTACAGAGACGTGGACAGATCAAGCTATTCATTGATTTCTGTCTACAACAGTTTTCGTTTATACATTAGTCTCCAGGATCCAGCTCTACTGAGTTTCTTTCTTTCTTTCTTTCTTTCTTTCTTTCTTTCTTTCTTTCTTTCTTTCTTTCTTTCTTTCTTTCTTTCTTTCTTTCTTTCTTTCTTTCTTTCTTTCTTTGTTGTTGCTGTTGCTGGTGTTGTTGCTGTTGCTGTTGTTGTTGTTGTTGTTGTTGTTGTTGTTGTTGTTGTTGTGAGTTCAAGCAAAACACAAATAATGTCCACGACAACAACTACATGCCAACCACAGATTACAATCAACAACGGAGGTCAGTATCGTCCGAATGGATAAGAGCCTTCGTTCGTAAACATCCGATGTGCTGATGCTGAAGTAAGGGGTTCAACCTTTACACTGTTCAGGTGGGCTAAAATGTTGACTTCTCGTTCTTGATTTGAGGACGTAAATTACAAGTACCTCTGAAGTCGGAGTGGTTTCGCCTTATGGCGAGGGACACAGGTAATAGGTAAGTTAATCCACACGCAAAAATTCAGTCCAGTGCTACTAGAAGTTGTGTGTATGGACTAAGCTTGAGTTGTAATCAACAATGTATAAATTAAACGACAGATAATAAATAGCACATTCCCACCAACCATGGGCTACCAGTGTCAAACTGGGACATTATTCAAATCACACTTGCGTAAAATCAACACCTGTCAGATGACATGCTTGTGGACAGCTGCCAACTTAACAATCCGAGACCGAATAAGAAATGATGCTATCAGACACACAATGGGATCAACACCTTGTGCCACATTTATTGAAAGACAGAAGATCAAGTGGTTTGACCATCTCGTTAGAATGCAACACCATCAACTACCAGCACTGGCCCTTCATCAAAACCGATCTGATATGAGAAGAAAATGGATTGACGTCATCAAAAACATTGTGCAATCACACGGAATGACACTATTCAATGTCACCCATCGGGTGCTGCAACGTCAACCATTCTCTCTCTCTCTCTCTCTCTCTCTCTCTCTCTCTCTCTCTCTCTCTCTCTCTCTCTCTCTCTCTCTCTCTCTCCCTCCCCCTGATGATATTTAAACACACACACACACACACACACACACACACACACACACACACACAACAGCTGACTTGACACTGAAACGAAAGACGGAATCTCAGACAACAAGACGTAATAACAACAATTAATACTGGGTGTTTGTAATGTTTGACTATACTTTATGTGTAGAACAAATTTGAAAAAAATGAAGTACACGACGTCATAAAAATGTGCTCCACAGTCCTTCGTGAAGCAATATGCAGCGGAAGGCTGTCGTCTGCTAAAGTATATACGTTATACTATTTAAGAAATAACAACAGACACGTTACAGAAGGGTTTTGATAATATGAAGAGACGTGTACAGTCATGTCTTGAAGTCCGTGGTGGACATTTCCAACACCAGTTATAATGAATACTTCATTGGTACTTTCCAGCTTCCCAAAAAAAACAGCGTTAGACCATAGCATTGACTATTGCAGTGGTTCTCAACCGGCTTCAATTATTACGTATACTGTGCAGGAGCGGGGGAGTAGTATATAATGTGGTAACTAGGTATTATTTTAGGACTTGAGTCCTTCGTGGTGACGTCATATTCTACTATACAAAAGTTATGATCCTATGGTGTGACGTCACCAAACTGGATCCTTTTCCGACCGCATTTTTTCAAAAAATTGGCGGTTATTTTCTTGGGCCTGGGTGACTACTTCCGGTCCTCGGGCGGGGCGGCGGCGGGCGGTGGTGGGGCGGACAACGAGACAAGCTCCGGGCATGTGGAATACTTATATAAGTAGACCAAATAGTTGTCGGGCACCTGGGTTCGAGTCCCAGTGTGTGTGTGTGTGTGTGTGTGTGTGTGTGTGGTGTGATGTGTCGTGTGATGAACCCCAGTCATATTGATATCGAACCCCTTTTATGAGGAGATCGAAATCCAATATGACAGAAAAAATGATTTATTCCATCTCTCGAGATAACTCGAGTATCCATTGTTGGATGATGAATAACCTTTCCACCATGATAGCTAATTCGGCATGTTTCCATAGTACCCATGTATCAGCATTAAGCGCTTGGTGAAAATCTGGTTTAAAAATATACTAGCCGGGTATACAATTTTTATTAAAAAATTAACCTAAAACATATAATAAGTGGATAAATTCTTGTATGTTTAGTGGAGCATATTAATTGCAATAAAAAACTACGATTCTCAATTAATAACAACGATAACTTACTAAGATAATCATAAAAATATGTAATATAACTAAACCCCACAGTTATACTCCCGTAATTATAAAAGTAACCAAGGGAGACAAATCGGATCCCTTGGCTCAAACCAGAAGTGTTTCCCCTTTTACATACTAAACTCCGCTTGAAATAAAGTTTACCTGCGCACAAGGTAAAGGTCGCGCGCTGACCCATCAGGCCCCGTGAGAAATACAATGGACAGCGACCGGCGTATGAGATTAACCGATACCGGTCAACCAGAACGCCTACGGAATTGTCAACTAACATCGACGGACTTCATTGCTTACCACAGATAGAGATAAGAAGACAACCGGGACTGTGAAGGGAATATTTGCACAGAAAAAAATGGCAAGTTTGCAATTCTCATTTTTAACGAACCACAAACATGTCATGTACGTGTGAAGAGGATGTATCAACAGCCAGTTGTCTATCTATTACTATACGTTGCAATGCATTTACAGGACGTCGCAGTCAACACCAACATTGTTTGATTGCGCGTGTGCCCTAATGACATCCGTGTGTGTGTATGTGTGCGCGCATGTAGACGTGTGTGCGTGCGTGGGTGTACTGCCGAGTGTGTGTGTGTGTGTGTGTGCTATCAATTACAGGACATCGCAGTCAACCTCAACATTCTATGGATTGTCAGCCGTCCTGGGGCCAGTTTGCAATTGTCATTTTGAACGAACCACAAACATGTCATGTGCGTGTGAAGAGGGTGTATCAACAGCCAGTTGTCTATCTATTACAGGACGTTGCTATGTATTTACAGGACGTCGCAGTCAACCCCAACATTGTTGGATTGCGCGTGTGCCATCATGACATCCGTGTGTATATGTGCGCGCATGTAGACGTGTGTGCGTGCGTGGGTGTACTGCCGAGTGTATGTGTCTGCGTCCACCTTCCGATCTTTCATTAGGCGATTCAGTGCAGCTATAAACGCGTCTGGTGAACTCAACAGGCTCGGGGGACACGTCTTTCTTATCACTCTACCGTTGGGTGGGATGTATCTTAGCCATATTTCATTCTCTAGCACATTGCAGTAGTAGTTGGGGAATTGAATTTCGGCCAGACCCACTTCAAAATGTTGACTCACCTCAATAATCCGCGGTAACTTGACGAAATAGTGACCTGGTGAGTTCTTGGGAAATATGTTCGGCGAAGCATTACTCGGTAATGTCAGGTAGAAGCTCATATTTTAGGGTTTCGTAGCATGTAACCCAGACAGCTGCTTAGAAGAGCGATCCACAACTTGCCCTCGACTGCGTCGACTTTGGCTCAAGACAGATTGAATAGTGATACGCCAATGAGTGTGTATATAACAACTAGTTGACAGAAGACGACAATCTCTAGTCGCGGCACTCGCCACCCCCTCATGTACCAGAACGAATGTCTGTCCCCCTCTGGGTTATTTTGTGAGTTAGTTTCCACGTTGGTTTCTTCTATTACCTCTGTTTTTGACCTACAGGGTCATTACACTCGTGTCTCGGTTGTATCATTAGTTGCTATAGGCAAATGCAAAAAAGCAGTGCTCGAGGCACTCCTTGTGGGACATTGCCGGTACTAAGGACACTACTTTCGGTATGCAGGCTTGATGGATCAGCCATGTGCACGTGATGATTAGTGTCGCAGCCAGCAGAGCACATACTCCAGTTATATGTGATTAGCACCATATATCTCCTTATTATACTAGTATTGTTAGGTTAACTGTATGCCTACCTGGAGAACCACAACGAAAATGTGAAAGATTTATCAAATAAATAAATAAATAAATAAATAAACCATCTTACCATTAGAGGCTTGGCACATTGTGACCTGATCGGTGTTCACTTTGACGGGGACTTCTAGACGGCGAATGGTGGGTGTTATATACACGATATCTGCTGACGAAGACTCCTGACTGAGGTGAATATTGTCTGGAAATGTCTGACCTTGATGTATTCACATGCTAAGGTCGTGGTCTATCACCACGACATAGGGTAGTATCCTTCTTATCAATGTGTTTTAGCTGTAACATTACAGCTATACCCGGCTGTGACGTCATTTTTACCGGTTTTAGCTAGTTAGCATGTAGTCTCTAACTTGACTGCAATATGTAAAAGAAATTCAGCCGTTCAGAAAGACAACGACAACCTTACCCAGGAAGCATAAATGTTGGCGCTGATTGTGATGCCCTGTAAAGGCAATGCATTAAAGCTTGACTGTCATCTGTAAAAGAAATTCAGCCGTTCAAAAAGACAACAGCAATCGTATCCAGCAAACACGACACTCCACGGCATGGTGGGGTTGACTGCGATGTCCTGTAATCGATAGCACACACGCGCGCACGCATGCACACGCGCGCGCACACACACACACCCACAAAACACGCACATGACATGACTGCCGTTCGTTCAAGTGACAAATGCAAACTTTTCCAACAATGTTGGGGCTGACTGCAACGTGCTGTAATAGATATCGCACACGCTCGCGCGCACGCAGACACATACACTCGGCAGTACACCGACGCACGCACACACGTCCACATGCGCGCACACATACACACACGGATTACCCGCACCATTCGGGAATGTTTGAAGTTATTTGCTGTGATAGTCGTCAACAATAAATATTGAAGAATGTCAAGGACATCAGGTTGTTCAGTGTTTATATGCTATGAATGTTCCTGCTTAAGTCTGTCATTGCGGCTGAACCAACGAGCCAACAATCAGCTCCATGACAAAAGTGGGGAGCTCTAGTTATCAAAAGCAGGAGCACACGATTGCAAGGTCATCTTCAAATCAATTTATCAACAACCTGTTATATGATAAACAAGTTCACCTTGGGCGCCATTTACAATTTTCAAACCATTTCATCAACAACTAGTTACATGATAAACAAGGTCACCTTGGGCGCCATTTGCAATTTTCAAATCAATTCATCAATAACCAGTTGCAACTTTCAAATCAAGCCATCAACAACCAGTTGCATGATGAACATTTGCGCCACGGCACTGAATTCAGCAATATTAATGAAACTGCAACTATCGACAGTGTTTACCCTGGCCGTGACCACGTTTTAGGTGTGAAGGTCAAATGGTACTATGCAAAGGCAGTCATTGACCATATTAACTCATTGTGGGCGAGTCTTTGCACAGAAATTTTTAACTGCCTAAAGACATTCAATAGCTGCAAGAAACAGCAGCCAGAAAACAGCATCCACAAATACGAAGACGGCACATCATCAAGTAGCCAAATTACGGAGACATAACCCCATCAATAGTCAAAAGTCACCACACGAACATAATATATCAAAACGGCGACGATGTCCTAATTTTGACTGGGAATTCATCACTATTGGCATATAAGTAGTATGCAAGGCGGTAATCCAGACGAGATTGTGGAGCACTCGAAATATTAACAATATACCTCAAAACGGCGATGATGTCCCAAAGTTGATTGTTAAGAACAGTATTATTGTTCCATCAGTAGTATATCAAGCTGTTTTCCACTCAAGTTGAGGATTCAAATTTTTCCAAGAAGGTTGTCATAATTTCATATTTTGGTCTACAATCAACACCCAACTACCTATACAGCCTAGAGAAAGATACCGGATCATTGGAGAGCCTCAACACAACACCACAACAGCGAATCCGTAGTGTACCAAGCTTTTCTCCACTTAAGTTTCAGGATACGAAAGTTTCCTGGAAGGTTGTCTGAATTTCAAGCCTTGGTCTACAATCAACACCCAAGTACCTAGACAGCCTGGAGAAAGACACCGGACCACCGGAGGGCCTCAACACAGCAACACAACAATGAATCAGGCGAGTTAAATTGTCTGACTGTGTTTGTTTCATTTTGTGCGGTTGGTTAGAGTTGATATTCGGATACTCTCTCCATAGATTTTGTCGTTGTCTTCATTATAGGTTCTGGGCTAATAACAGCCAGATTAATGGTAATAATTTATTGAGCAATTGGACAGCTCAATAGTACTTGTCGGTGTTGTGGAATAATATCTACCTGTTGTAACCATATGTTGTCTATGTTCCTTTGGTGTATAAACTAAACAGGTGGTATGCGTCATATTTATATTATACTATGCATAGGATGTATCATCTGTCCTTTCGTGTATAATATTGTGGACATTGTGACAGCAGTACACCTCCACTCAAAGAACATCTCTAGACAAAAGATACCTCTTGTCCTGAACATCACTTGCGAATATCACAAGAACAACTTCTGGATATTCATTCCATCATGCATTATATACACAGAAACAACATATTGTGTTTACTAGTGACACCTTGTGTTACTGACATATGCGTTCCGGTGAGGTTGGATAAAGCATCATGAGTAAACATGTCCCCCTGCAGGACTTTATAGCTATGGGAGAGAAGTATGGCGTGTCAGGATTTAACAAGATTTCGCAGAACTGTGTTGGTTTACATTCGGAAGAGAGGTGCATTGCTGGCATGGATCGTGGATAATCTTTTTGTGGCTGCAATAGCATTTCTAAAGAAATGGGTTCCGCATCTGGTAGAGCGGCTTTCCGCCATATGACAGGGGTAATTGTTATGTGGCGGGCGACTGTCTATGCGGGGCGGTGAACTTGTTTGATAGTAGAATCAACTAACTGCTTTTGTGTTTCGGGGTATGATACACACCAGAGTGTCATTGGGATAAAGAGTGATTTAAAATACAAATAGCTTACAATTGATAACATTATGTGAAGTTGGGTTGCATCAGCACCTGACCGGTGTCGAGGATCGGGGAAACACGATACTGGTTTGGCTATGGTGGAACATAATTTCTAAGAATTTAGTTCATACTCTCCACTGTGTAAATTTCCTTGTAGATAATTAAGGCATGCAAAGTGATGGTTGGGCTGACATTAGCCGGTCCCATTGCCAGGAACAACTACGGTGTTACCATATACAACAACTATAGGTAATACTAGGTAACATCACTAATCTAAAAGAATGCATCAGCCAAGACATTAGAAGAGGGGAAAACAATGCATTAATTTAGGACATGCAGATTGTGCAACAGTAGCTTCCCAACGAAAGACAAAAGACATCAATTAAAAGAACGGGGAGCCAAAGAACCTTTTTAAATTTTTTTTTTATTAATGACCAAAGGTAGAGGGAACTGCAAACAAACAACCTATCATCTACATAGGTCAATAGCAGTTTAAGAGAATAAATATATTTATTTTACTTTACTTTACAACTGTGATATTAATTAAGGTAATGTTCACTTATACGCAGGGACATCTGTCTAGAAATATCGTATTATTTTACTTTTTTCTGTCTGAGATACATCAAGCTAACGTCACTATGACACACAATAGACAGTAAATTCACAATCGAAGGATATAACATAACTTAAGTCAACAGAGTAAACAGCTCTTTAATAATCGTCCAACCTTCAATCGACTTAACATCTCAATCTATATATCTTTACTGACTAATACACATTCTTATGCGAGTACATACATTACTATCTGCTATATACTCAATAAGAACAATAACTTTTTAACTTTCTTATAACTTAACTGTACTATGCTGTAGTAAACAATCTAAAACGGTTGGATCTAGAGTACACAAAGGGTAACATGGAGATACAGTTATCCGAGTATTAGTTAATGCTCTGAACTGCCGTATAGAATGAGTACAGATCTCAGCAGTCAATTTGACATTTTAGTTTAATTAACTTAAATTGATTCAGATATGTACATATTTTTTCCAATTTATAAATTACCTGAGTGTACAGAAGACGAATGCGAGTGTATTTGGACCATGTAAGCACCACCAGAGATCCAAAGACGAATCTGGAAAAGGTGGAATTCTGTGTCTACAATCTGAGGACACCGAACCAGCATAAGTGAGCTAGCAAAAAGATCAGCCCAAGGTAAACAAGTATGACCAACCACACCTACTGAGAATTCATTGAGTAATATTATTGTTATTTATTATTAATTGTAATTCATAAATCATATTGATTTCATATTCCATCTATTATGATTAAACAATCATCTCATGAAACAAGAACATATCATTCATTTACCATCAGTACATCATACAATCAGTGGTAAGAAAATATACAGGTATAATAAACAGTATCCAGCTACCATTTGAGAGAAACCTGTGGTAGGGAAAAAATAACACCACAATCTTAAAGGTTGAGTGTATTACAACATACGACAACAATATCAACCACAAGTTTAACGGTTGAGTATATGACAACATATTACAACAATATCAGCCACAAGTTTAGAGGTTGAGGATATTACAACAGAGGAGAGCAATATCAACCACAAGTACATCGCGAAAGGGTATAACATAATATTGGTGAAAACATAGCATCATATATATCACATTGATGCTGAGTTAATCTACTTTAATTTTTATTGGTGAACTTCACTTTTCAATATATCATTGCATATTTCACCTGGAAACATATCATTCAATATTCACTGGTAAAGATATCATCACATATATTATAATGATGTTATAGTGATGATAAGAATATCCTTTTGTACCATTGGATAAGATAAGTTTTCATACACATGATCGTTTATATGAAATTTTTTCTACATGTACAGATTATGTTCCAATAACAGAAGACTTAATAGTGGAACTTTTGCAGTAATAACGAAAGGCAACAGTAAAGGCACTGAAGACTAATGCAAGAGACACAAATCAGAGGTGATAACAATGGTGGCAACAAAAACAACACGAAGCAACAACGGTCAAGTAACAGATTGCAACGAATGACACGAGTGTATGGTGGTATCTAATTTAAATGGTGATGCTATAACATACAAGCATATATAGCACATTGATAATTTAAGTCAATGTCAGATATTAAAATTTTTTCTTTCAATGTATAATATTGCGTGAGTATCTCAAATATGTCAATGAGATTTAATGCTAATAATTTTATTATTCAATTGACATATTCCATGGTAGAAATGTTTATGCATAGATATGTACATACATTTTTAGGTTGTATCGCTATTGGTCAACACTAAACGGATGTAGAACATCAATAGAAGGTTAAGAGATTGTAGTTAAGGGAAATGAATGAACACTGAGATAGAGAGAAACATTTCACAAGAAACAATAAGCTTGATCAAGGCAATGAACAACAATATAGAAGGAGCAACAGAAGGTTCAGTAACATCAACCAGCAATGGTGATAGACTATCAAAGTATTATAAACTTTGACATACACGAATGTGTTAAGAAGTAGTCTACAGCATACATCCACATGAGCAATATAATGAACATGCGGTTAAAATATGAAAAGACAACACCTTTTATTAAGAAGAAGTAATCACCCTAGACAAACGAAATATTACAAGTAAACCGTAAATAAGCAACTGCTTAGGCAACAACCCCACTTGTGAACACACGAGGTAAACTAAGTCAAACGGTAACCCCAAATGACAAATGAAAACCACAGCGGTATAGAGGTCATAGATATATTGGTCATATTCCACTATACCAAACACCAATAATAATACAGAGGGTGATGGTACCTATTAATCACGCATGCTCCCTCATTCGGGCGTAATGGCCTTGATAGGTTTGGGGATGCTTGTCTATAGGTCAAATGAGGGACTACTATGGGGAGGCCACGGGACCTTATGAAGCTCATAGTATGTTAGCCCAGCCCCCCCCCCCCCCCCATAGACTGGGCTACACGACGTCTGCGGAGGAAACAGATAGAAGGGCGTGTCTGACTATTATAATAAATTTCTTTTTCAATGATTTTGTGCAGTGGTTAATGGAATGCCATACCGTCATATTATCAGAGAAAAAAAATATGTGGAAATACATGAATACAGAATATATTTATGAAATGACTAAGAATAACTGCCAATATCGTCACAGGTCAGAAGAGTAAAAAAACCGAAGAGACTGTGAAAATGGCTGCACCATTTTCAAAAAACAGTGGGGGGGGGCATACTGCCATGTACAGATATGAGGCAGACAGCGGTAAACTGATGTATTAAGAGTAGGTTTACCGTAGAAGAGGAACTGTCATAGTGAGAGCAGCTCACGCGATCACTATGAACTAACACGCACGAATAAGTCAAGGAAAGTCTGTGCGGAACTCATGATGATGCTGAATAAGCCAAGGGGAACTACTCAAAGAAGTTTCGTATCACGTGACAATAGTTGGGTAGTCCACGGGAACGCGAGACGACTGGAGGCAGTTAGTCAGGCCAGGGTCTCGGTTGCGGAAGGACGTGGAAACCAGTGTTGAAGCGAAGCAAGATTTATTCGACATTGCTCCAGCATTGGAACGACGCTTCAGCCAGAGGCGAAAGTGTTTCATACAAGTTGTGCGGCTGTTTGAATAGCCATTCAAGCCTTTTTACAGTGCGCCGAGTTGACGGCGTTTCAGCAAGGCCCCACGCCAGACGGCAAGGGCAGTTGACTGTAAGTGTGACCTTAGCGTAGCCATTGTGTTAGAACCGTGCAAGGAGACGAGTGTCTCGTATCAACGTTATGAACATTGATTATGCACGTTATATTCTTATCACATGCCACCCCGCACCATTCGGGAATGTTTGTCGTTATTTGCTGTGATAATCGTCAACAATAAATATTGAAGAATGTCAAGGACATCAGGTTGTTCAATGTTTATATGCTATGAATGTTCATGCTTAAGTCTGTCATTGCGGCTGAACAAACGAGCCAACAATCAGATCCATGGCAGGGGACACGGGCTAAAAAAGGTTGAGAACCACTGGAATATTGCAACTAACTGAATACATTATTTAGCACATTTATTTGATGACGTCACGTACTTCAGTTTTCAAATTTGTTATACATACAAAGTGTAGTGAGACTTTACAAACACCAGGTAAATTCTTCCTCTTTATGTTGTCTTTCGCTGCTCTATGCCGTTAGTGATCGCAGGCTTGTTTGATAATTGGATGTAGGTTTTTAAGGTGTTGATGACTCCGTCGATCCATTATTATATTTCCACTGCCTCTTGATGTTTCCATGTTCATGTTGTATGCTCTTGCTGCTGGCGACATTGGGTTCATTCTCACTAGGTGCCCGAACCAGTTCAGTCTTTGTCTTCAATGCATGTAACAGCTGGTGTTGCTCCAGCTGTTTGATAGGTCTCATAGTTTCTAATATGGCCCTTTCTTAATTTGTACGGCAACTGTTCCCAGGCTCCTTATTTCACATGTAGTGAGTTATCTTTCTTGTTTTTTAGTTAGTGCCCATGTTTTGCATTGATAGCACAGCCATTGGTATAAACATAGCATTTATAATGTTCTTCTTAATATTCACGGGGATAGCTGGATGTTTCAGGATGGGTGTCATTTGGTATGTAATATTATTGACTTGTTTAGTTCTTGTCCCCACCTCTTTATCTAATTTGCCATGTGATATAAACATACACCCTAGGTACTTGAATTCGTGTACTTGTTTTAGCATTTGGTCATTTATCAGTATAATAATTTCATGAATATAAACACAATTATGAAATTAGTAAACAAACTAATTAATATATTACTTTCTATGTATGTATATTCAACTTTTGTTTTGTTTTCCTCGGTCTTGACAGAAACTTTCGGCCCTGTTTCACCAGCAGGCAATCTATTTTAACTCTTGTTACCATCGGCAGTAAGAGCCATTGCTGTTTTATCTTGCACGATGTCCTCCTCTTTGACCACTTCGTCTAAACACTTGCTGTACCTGGCATAGATGTATGTGATCAGTATAGATATGAAAGCCAGCCCGAGGCCCACAGCGCCGTAACCATGGAGAGTAATCCGGAAGAGATTGTTGTCGTAGAGCAAGCAGCGGCCTGTCGTTTGGCACTTGACGTCCCAGATCTGACACGTGCTGTCGATGGCGTCACCGAAGATGATTGGTGCCAACAGCCAGCCTGGGGAGTCATTCATAGTGTTGATTAGATCAGCGGCTTGGCAGCAGCAGCAGCAGCAGCAGCAGCAGCAGCAACAACAACAACAACAAAACACCACCAACAACAGTAAAAACTACAGCAGCAACAATAATAGCGCTAGCAGCAGCAACATCAACAACAAAACATCACCAACAATAATAGAAATTTCAGCAGCAACAATAACAGCAGCAACAACAACAACAATAAAACACCACCAACAACAGTAGAAACGACAGCAGCAACAATAACAGCAGCAACAGCAGCAACAACATCAACAACAACAAAACATCACTAACAGTAGAAACTACAGCAGCAACAATAACAGGAGGAACAACATCAACAACAATAAAACACCACCAACAACAGTGGAAACGACAGCAGCAACAATAACAGCAGCAACAACAACAATAACAACCACAAAAACAGTGCCAATAACAATAACAGCAGCAGCAAGAATAACGCCACCAACTACTGCAGCAATAACAGTAGCGGCAACAATTACAGCAGCATCGACAACAACAACAACAACATCAGCAACGTCAAGAAAAAACACCAACAGAAGCAGCAGCACCAAGAACAACACCACCAATAGTAGCAGCATCGTCGACGACGACGACAACAACAACAACAACAACAACAACAAAACAACAACAAAAGCAACAACAGCCTAATGTCACGGAGATATACCATTTAGCTGTCAGAATATAAGAGAAAAACGGCTTTCTTTGTTCATGTGACGAGAAGAGAGGCACCGGAGAACATCGTGACGACTGGAAAGATCGAAGGGAAGAGAGGCAGAGGCAGACCAAGAGAAATTATGCCGGATAGACTGAGACGGTGGCATGGAGGAATATCAGCAGCAGAGTTGATTCACAACACCGAGAAATGGTGGAGAGACATGAAGGCCTACGCCAGCTGACATGGCACTTGATGATGATGATATAAAGACTCCAGGTCGTCTCCGCAATGAAAACGACTTGTATCCATGAGATTTGTGTAGAGACCTTATCTTGATCCTTTACAGGGGGACTGTACTGACAGCCCTCCTCCCCACCTATCAGTTCAGAACCAACAAAGTGTCCAGGAAACTTAACAGATTCAAGATTAGGTTTTGGGCCAAACAAAAATGGATGGTGGAAAATGGGAAGTAGATTTGTGTTACAATTGTTTTGTTTGCACTCGCTCGCTTTTAAACTCAAGCGCAGTCCATACACACTACTTCTTGTAGCACCGGACAGAATTTTGCGTGTGGATTAGCTTTCCCTATTACTAGTGTCTCTCACCATCAGACCCACTCCGATTACTGAGGTACTTGTAATTTACGTCCCACAGTCAAGGACGAGAAGTCAACATTTTAGTCCAGCTGACCGGTGTAGAGGTTGAGCCCGCTAACTCGCCATCAATACACCGGATGTTTAAGAGCGAGCGCTTTCATCAAATCGGCCATACTGACCTCCCCGCGCTGCGGTGAGAGCGACGATCTGCAAGAGACCTTCTGTGTGATAAAGTTCGGTTCATATTCATCAAGTGCTTCATATAGTGGCATGGGTAATCATGAATGTTCAGTTTGCCATTCATGTCCATTCAGGGGGGTGGCTGAGAGATTGTGACGTTTGCCTCAGGCTCGGAAAACACCGGGATCGATCCATACATTGGGCTGGGCATTTCCCCAACAACCATTGATATCACACGACACTCATATCGCTTGGGTAGTGCGATCGGACACCTAGCCTCTCGGATAAGGGCGAAAACATTAAAGGTCCCGTGTGCAAATTGCGCACATTACAAATCCGGGTCAAATCCCACAGCAGTTGGAAATAGCCAAGAGTAGCCTTTAAGGCAGCCGCTCTTGCAACATTATTTGGAAAAAAAAACTAAACCTACCCATACACGTAGAAAGAGCCGGTTACCTTGGCTGGAATCTGTCTAGAGGAACTAAACATTATAGAATTGTATGCCAATGTCAGACTCATTGACCTCTCAGGTATATAACTAGGTGTGACGCGCTCACCTGGAAAGAGGGAAGCAGAAGAAGAAAAAGAAGAAACAGAAGAAGAAAAAGCAGTAGTAGCAGGAGCAGAAGAAGTAGAAGAAGAAGAAGAAGAAAAAGAAAGAAAAGTATACACATTGTACAAGTTACATATAATCAGTGTTAACATGTGGCCGTTAATCCTACACACTTGTCAAACACGTTTCACAGCCGTGGATATGTGCTACTACACAAGACAAAATTAACTGATTCTGTTGAAGGATAATATCTTGCTAAATGTGACCTCCCATTTGGACACAAAATTAGGTGGAACTGCGGTAAAGCTGTGAGAGTGTAAACAATATAAAATGACAAAAAGTAGTGCAGCTTTACATAACAGAATTAAGACACATACAGGACGTTGCGGCGACTAGCCTTCATCAGCAAACAAACACATTCACAAACACAACATACAGTCAAGGAAATTTCCTGTGACTACACCAGAAAGTGACGACAGGACGAGAAGAGCAAAAGCATGAAAAAATGAAGGCAATGAAGAGAAAATGAGAATTGAAAAAATGTTAATTGAAAAAAATTTTAATTGAAAAAAATGTTAATTGAAATGGAAGTGGTGGTGAACGATGGAAGACAAGAGGAGGATGACGATGAGTCTCGATGGAAGATAAGAGGTGGATCTACATAAACACAGAAACGATAGCTGGTAACGGCTACGATTAAGTGAATAAATATGACAACCCGATAGCAACATATAACGGTTAACGGAAGGAGATAGTACAATTAGTTGCAGTTGTAAACATAGAAAAATATGAATAAAATTAGGTGGAACTGCGGTAAAGCTGTGAAAATGTAAACAATATAAATGACACAAAGTAATGCAGCTTTACATAACAGATTTACGACACAAACAAGACGTTAAGGCAATTAGCCTTCATCAGCAAACAAACACAACAAATAGTCAAGGAGATCTCCTGTGACTACATCAAAAGGTGACGACAGGACGAGAAGTAACATCACAGATCGGAACTGTGAGGTATGTACATATTTTTCAATTCTCATCTTCTCTTCATTGCTTTCACTTTTTCATCCTTTTGTTCTTCTCGTCCTGTCGTCAGCTTTTGATGTTGTTATAGATCTCCTTGACTATATGTTGTGTTTGTTTGCTGATGAAGGCTAATCGCCGCAACGTCTTGTTTGTGTCGTAAATCTGTTATGTATAGCTGCACTACTTTGTGTCATTTTATATTGTAGTATCTGTGCCAAGCCATAATTTATTCAGTTGGTGAAGTCTTTGAGGTGAAGTAGGTATTCGTGGTTTTTTTTCCATGGAATCCCCAAAGAACAAAACATAGTAATGCCAAATTCAGTTATATTGTTTACATTTGGACACAAGGACGATATACCGCCATACTAGGGTCATCGTGTGATTTGCTTTGTTTCGTGGTATCTTCCGCAATGTCAGTGCCCAGTGAAGGGCCATTTATCTGATAACACTGGTTCATGTGTGTATCATGTTTGATCCAAACCTACATTTTATTCAGCACTAAATCAGTTAAAATAAAGTGCACGGCCAATATGAATCATGTAAATACGTTGAAAGAGGTGAAATCAGAAAGACAGCTTCGTAAAAACATCAACCTAGGACAGTCAACATATCTAGCAATTTATGACAACATAAAAATGGAATATGTTGTAAATCAAACGAAGATACTGGAGATGATAAGACGGATGTTTACTAAAACGTTTTCTTACCAAGAAGTGAAGTCACAAACGGATAGACCGACAATGCCATAGATTTGTCTTGTTCAGAAACGCACCTGTAATAAAACAGTTTTCAGTCAAGCGAACAGTATTATGAAATATACAAAAGTTGCTGTTTGAGTGTTGAGGTAGAAAGGACACTTTTAGTGGCTGGCATCTCGAAGGGTGCTGCCAGGTTGCCGGCGGGAAATCATTTGTGGAAAACCAAGATCGAGATTCGGTCTTTACAAGGAATCAGTTTTGGAATATCCAGGTCATGATTTCACCTCGACAACAAGGGCCATTTATCGCATATCTAGATTGTGATTTCACTTGTGCAACAGGGGACATTTGTGGCATATCTAGGCTGTGATTTCATCTATAAAACACGGGACATTTGTGGCATATCTAGGCTGTGATTTCATCTATAAAACACGGGACATTTGTGGCATATCTAGGCTGTGATTTCATCTATAAACACGGGACATTTGTGGCATATCTAGGCTGTGATTTCACTTCTGCATCAGGGGACATTTGTGGCATATCTAGGCTGTGATTTCATCTATAAAACACGGGACATTTTTGGCATATCTAGGCTGTGATTTCATCTATAAAACATGGGACATTTGTGGCATATCTAGGCTGTGATTTCATCTATAAAACACTGGGCATTTGTGGCATATCTAGGCTGTGATTTCATCTATAAAACATGGGACATTTGTGGCATATCTAGGCTGTGATTTCATCTATAAAACACTGGGCATTTGTGGCATATCTAGGCTGTGATTTCATCTATAAAACACTGGGCATTTGTGGCATATCTAGGCTGTGATTTCATCTATAAAACACTGGGCATTTGTGGCATATCTAGGCTGTGATTTCATCTATAAAATACTGGGCATTTGTGGCATATCTAGGCTGTGATTTCACTTCTGCATCAGGGGACATTTGTGGCATATCTAGGCTGTGATTTCATCTATAAAACACGGGACATTTTTGGCATATCTAGGCTGTGATTTCATCTATAAAACATGGGACATTTGTGGCATATCTAGGCTGTGATTTCATCTATAAAACACTGGGCATTTGTGGCATATCTAGGCTGTGATTTCATCTATAAAACATGGGACATTTGTGGCATATCTAGGCTGTGATTTCATCTATAAAACACGGGGCATTTGTGGCATATCTAGGTTGTGATTTCATCTATAAACACGGGACATTTGTGGCAAATCTAGGCTGAGATTTCATCTATACATTGGCACCTTGCCGTCTTGACAGACGATAGTTTGTATTTTAAAAAGGGATAATAACTTTTACCTGTGGCGGTAGCGCATGTGACTGATCAGGCCAATTTGCGCTGTAAATGTCCGTTCACAGTGGGTGCATGTGAACACGTGGTCATTTCCACCATCATGCATCATCTTACGTCTCAAACGCTCGGTGTGTGACTTATCTGCAATAATTTTCTCCTTTGTCTTTATTCCATTTCTGATGTTTGCCCTCCATGCAACACGTTCAGCGGCGACTTGCACCCAACGTGCATTATCAATGCCTGTATCAATCATGTCCCGCTTACACACATCTTTGTATCACAGTAGAGGCCGACCCTGAGATCTCTTACCTATTTCCCGCCATCCATTTTTGCTTGGTCCAAATTTACTTGTTGTTTGGCGCCGAATCTGGTAACCTACTAATCTACTTAGGGGGCTGCGTGGTCTCGAGGTATGATGTCCGCCTCGAGTGCTGGAAGTCGCCGGTTCAAGCCCCGGTGAAGACCGGGATCTTTTTCACGTGGACTTCTAGTAATAAAATTTCCCCAAAACAGATGTCCTTTGGTATTCTACCATCATCCATCCTCCTAATTTGTCCTATCCATCTAAGTCTACGAAGACTGAGCATGGAATAACTGTCACACAACCTGATCTTTCCAATACTTCAGTATTTGTGATTTTGTCTTGCCACTTAATACCAAGAAATCTTCGCAGACGTCGCATATGAAAGCTGTTTAAGTGTTTTTCTTGGTGTGAGTAAGTTGTCCAGGTTTCACTGCCATAAAGAAGAGTAGGCCTACTAAGGACACAAGCTTGGTAGACAAGGACTTTTGTTTTTGCAGTAAGCTTCCTGTTCTCCCAGACTCTTTTTGTTAACCTGTTCATTGTTGTTGCTGCCTTATCAATCCGGATGTTGATTTCCTGATCTAGGGATAATTTTCTATTTACCACTGATCCTAGATATGTAAAATGGTCTACCATCTCTAGTTAGGCGTCGTCAATAAAGATTGATGATACCACATGTGCACCTTGTGACATAATCTGTGTCTTCTTTTTGCTAATTGTTAAACCAAATTCAGAACAAGCATTGGAGAATGCAGATAGTAGACATTGCACTTCTTCCTCAGAGTGGGTCGTAACTGCAGCATCATCTGCAAAAAGCAACTCTCTGATCAATACCCTCCTAATTTTGGTCTTGGCCTTCAATCTTTGAGCATTGTAAATGCCGCCATCAGAGCGTGAGTGAATGTATATACCACCATCCTGATCACGAAAGGCATATTTCAGTAGAAGTGAAAAGTATATTCCAAAGAGGGTGGGAGCTAGTACACAACCTTGCTTAACTCCACTCTTGATTTCAAATTCTTCAGAAGTTGCACCATCAAACTTGATTATACCCTTCATGCCTGTGTGGAACGATTCCTCAATGGATAGAAGAGTTGGTGGGCAGCCAATCTTCTTTAGTGCCTTGAATAGTCCCTCACGACTGACCAAATCAAATGCCTTTGTGAGGTCGATGAAGGCAATAAACAGTGGTTGATTCTGTTCACGGCATTTTTCTTGCATTTGTCGCAATGAGAATATCATATCAATGGTAGACCGGTTCTGTCGAAAGCCACACTGTGATTCGGGGTAGACTTGATCTCCTAGGACCTGAAGTCTGCGCAGAACAATTCTGGCAAATACTTTTCCAACAATACACAGAAGTGAGATACCCCTAGAGTTGTTGCAGTCGTTCCGATCGTCATTGTTCTTGTACAGTGTTATGATGCTTGAATCTTTGAAATCCTGTGGGACTTGTCCTTCTCGCCAGCATAGCTCTATTAGCTGGTGGATCTGTAGAGTGAGTGTGTCTTGTCCACTCCTTATAACCTCTATTGGAATCCAATCCTTACCTGGAGCCTTGCCAGATGCAAGTTCATTTATAGCACACTTAACTTCTGTTATGGTGGGAAGTGTGTCCAGGTGGTCAAGAGTTGGTAGAGCCTCTATGGCGTTGAGGGCATCATCCGCAAGTTTGGTCTCACTTGAGTAAAGCTCCAAATAGTGCTCTACCCATATGTCCATCTGCTGTTTCTTGTCTGTGATGATTTCTCCAGTCAAGGTTTTCAATGGTGCATTTCTTTTGATTACTGGACCACAGGCTTTCTTTATTCCTTCATACATGCTTCTTATGTTTCCCTTATCACTTGCGATTTGAATGGACTCACATAACTTGATCCAATAATCATTTGCACACTGCCTGGCAGCCTTTTGCACATCCTTCCTAGCTTGTCTTAGTTCACTCAGAATGTTACGCGTTGGTCTTTCCTTGTTTCTTAAGAGAGCTTTCTTCTTCTTATCAATCAAGGGCTGCAGAGTCGCGCTGTTTGCCGCAAACCAGTCCTGCCTCTTATGATCCACAGCACCGTAAACCCCTACGGCAGTTTTATAAAGAGTTTCCTTAATTTGACCCCACTTTTCATTTACTGTACAATTTTCTGGTGTATCAGTGAAAGCGTCTTCAAGTTGCTGTTGAAACAGAAAGCACTTTTCCGGATCGTGAGTGTTAATATTAATCCTGGGGCTAGATTTGTGTTTAGCTGTGTAGATTCTCTTTGGTCTCAGTCTAATCCTTGCAACAACCAAAGAATGATCCGTATCACAGTCAGCACTGTGGTAACTTCGAGCCAATGATATATGGTTCAGATGTTGTCTCCGTGTGATGATGAAGTCCAGCTGGTGCAAATGGCCGGATCTTGGATGTTAACATGTGACCTTATGCATCTCTTTTGTTTTAAAAAAGGAGTTTGTAATACATAGGTCATTACTGGTGCAATGCTCCAGCAGCCTTTGCCCATTTTAATTCATGCGACCGATGTTGTATTTTCCAAGGCACACTGGCCATGAACTCGAGTCCTTGCCCACACGAGCATTGAAATCACAGAGCATATAAATGTAGTCAGATTTTGGAACTGCCTTGATCACGGAGTCTAACTCCTCATAGAACGAATCCTTCACATCATCAGAGGAAGCAAGTGTCGGTGCATATGCAGTGATAATGATAGCAATACCACAAGAGGTTGCCAAGCGCAGGGATAATAGTCTTTCATTTCCTCCTGCTGGAATTTAAATCATTCCCAGTAGCGAATTCTTCACTGCAAAGCCCACACCGTGTTGCCTTTTATCTGCCTGCCCTCTACCCTTCCAAAAAAGGTGTAATTGTTTTCCCTGAGTGACCCTTCCTCAGCGAGGCGAGTCTCCTGCAGGCCAGCAATATCAATGTTAAGACGACTGAGTTCGGCATCAATCACAGCCGTTTTTCTCACATCGTCAATATTTGTCAAGTCAGTGGAAAATCCTGGACACATGGTTCTCACGTTCCAGGTTGCAAGCCGTAGCTTGAGGTTTCTATTTTTATTTTTGTTTGTACCTGGTACATTGGTTTTACAGCCTGCGATTCAGATTTTGTCCTAGCCCCAAGCACCCATTGAAGCAGGCAAGCTGTGGCGGATCAGCACTCAATTTGCCAGGGGCTGCCCAGCTTGAGGCGGGCGGTAGCTGATCAGTGAGACCTGTAGGTGTCTCCCACCGTCAGAGGCAACGCGTGGCGCCCCATGTCTACGCCAGTTGACAGGGACTTATAACCCGTAACAGTTGCCTCTCGCTTTGATTCCGAGACCAGTTAAGACCAGGGATGGAGTTATTGCCTCTCCATAGCAAAAAGCCTGGGCTAAAATATAGAGATCATGTGTTGCCCATGCAGCATGATCCCTCTCTCGGCCTGCCTAGTTCACTCCAGAGGAAAGGTAACACCCCTACATCTGGAACAAGACAAGCTGCAGAAGTTGCCGGATCAGCAAAGCAATGCACTAACTGTCCGCCTGTCGGAGCTTCGATCCTAGACCAGCTGCCAACAAAGACTTAGGGCCTGGTCTGCCCTGCCATGACATTATGTCTTTAGCTTGCATTTCCTCGCACCAGGGTAAGGCTTGTACCCTCCCAATTGCGCTCTTCCGCAACGTTCGGCGCTAACAGAAAGCAGGTAGTACCGTCTACTGTTATACGGTAGCTCAGTCATATCTGACTAAGACCTGACTATAAGCACGGGACATTTGTGGCATATCTAGGTTGTGATTTCATCTATAAAACACGGGACATTTGTGGCATATCTAGGTTGTGATTTCATCTATAAAACACGGGACATTTGTAGCATATCTAGGTTGTGATTTCATCTATAAAACACGGGACATTTGTAGCATATCTAGGTTGTGATTTCATCTATAAAACACGGAACATTTGTGGCACTCAGTCGAGCCACTCAGTCGTCTTGTTACACACACGGATCTCCCATCGTCTACTTCGGTGAGGTTAGCAAGGCTTTAAAAGGTAAAAGAATCGACCTCATTACACCGGGTGTTATCCCTGATGACTCGGTCTCTTTCCACAGGGCGTCCTGCCGGAAGCATCGCTCAAAAGCACGAACTCCGTAGCTTCAGCGACGACTCCCAGGAGTTTCCGAGAAAATTGCTTTCTTGAAACGAACAACGTTAGCATACGAACAACAAACATACACTGATACAACTACATTGATAAACAACTAAGCAATTTGTGTTTATTCTCTATGTAGTTGTAGTAGTTGTAGTTGTATCAGGAGACCCGACATCCACATTGTGCCAACGGCTTCGAGCGGAAGAGCGCAATTGGAAGGGTACACGCCTTATCCTGGTGAGAGGAAATGCAACCTAAAGACAAAATGTCATGGCAGGGCAGACCAGACCCTAAACCTTGGTTGGAAGCTGGCCTAGGATCTAAGTTTGGACAGGCGGACAGTTAGAACATTGTTTTGATGATCTAGCATCTTCTGCAGATTTCTTGTTCCAGATGTATTGGTGTTACAATTCCTCTGGAGGGAATTAGGCAGGCCGAGAGAGGGATCATGCTGCATGGGCAACACATTGTCTCTATATTTTAGCCCAGGCTTTGTGCTATGGAGAGGTATGACTCCATCCCTGGTCTTAACCTGTCTCGGAATCAAAACGAGAGGCAACTGTTACGGGTTATAAGTCCCTGTCAATTGGTGTAGTCATGGGGCGCCACGCGTTGCCTCTGACGGTGGGAGACACCCACAGGTGTCACTGATCACCTACCGCCCGCCTTAAGCTGGGCAGCCCTCGACCAGTTGGGTGCTCTTCCGCCACAGCCTGCCTGCTTTAATAAGTGCTTTGGGCTAGGACAAAATCTGAATCGCAGGCTGTTAAACCAATGCACCAGGCACTAATAAAAATAATAATAGAAACCTCAAGCTACGGCTTGCAACCTGGAACACAAGAACCATGTGTCCAGGATTGTCCACTGACGAATATTCATGATGTGAGAAAAAAAGTTTTGATTGATGCCGAACTCAATCGTCTTAACATTGATATTTCTGGCCTGCAGGAGACTCGCCTCGCTGGGGAAGGGTCACTCAGGGAAAACAATTACACCTTTTTTTGGGAAGGCAGAGGGCAGGCAGAAAAAGGGCAACATGGTGTGGGCTTTGCAGTGAAGAATTCGCTACTGGGAATGATTGAAATTCCAGCAGGAGGAAATGAAAGACTATTATCCCTGCGCTTGGCAACCTCTTGTGGTATTGCTATCATTATCACTGCATATGCACCGACACTTGCTTCCTCTGATGATGTGAAGGATTCGTTCTATGAGGAGTTAGACTCCGTGATCAAGGCAGTTCCAAAATCTGACTACATTTATATGTTCGGTGATTTCAATGCTCGTGTTGGCAAGGACTCGAGTTCATGGTCAGTGTGTCTTGGAAAATACAACATCGGCCGCATGAATGAAAATAGACAAAGGATGTTGGATGGAGCATTACACCAGAAATTACTTATGTATTACAAACTCCTTTTTTAAAACAAAAGAGATGCATAAGGTCACATGGAAACATCCAAGATCTGGCCATTGGCATCAGCTGGACTTCATCATCACAAGGAGACAACATCTGAACCAAACTTGAAGCTACTATAGTGCTGACCTTGATACGGATCATTCTTTGGTTGTTGCAAGAGTTAGACTGAGAATATACACAGCTAATCACAAATCTAGCCTCAGGATTAATGCTATTAACACCCACGATCCTGATAAGTGCTTTGAGTTCCAACAGCAACTTGAAGACGCCTTCAATGATACATCAGAAAATTGTACAGCGAGTGAAAAGTGGGGTAAACTTAAGAAAACTCTTATAAAACAGCGGTAGGGGGTTAAGAAGCTGTGGATCATAAGAGCCAGGACTGGTTTGCAGCAAATAGCCAGACACTGCAGCCCTTGATTGATAAAAAGAAGATAGCTCTCTTAAGAAACAAGTAGAGAACAACGCGTAACACTCTCAGTGAGCTGAAGCAAGCTAGGAAGAATGTACAAAAGGCTGCCAGGCAGTGTGAAAATGACTATTGGATCAAGTTTTGTGAGTTCATTGAAAATGCAAGTGATAAGGGAAACATCAGAAGCATGTATGAAGGGATAAAGAAAGCCTGTGGTCCAATGATCAAAAGAAGTGCACTGTCAAAGACTCGACCGCATCCCCTCCGCCAGGGAGAGCGGTCAACCCTGAAGAGACCAGGAGGAGATACGGTGCCCGAGGCAAGGGCAGGGGAGATGAGGTAATAGGAGAGGGTTGGCCACTCCCTCATGAGACACGCAGGCGGTGTTCAGAGAGTTAGCACTCTAATCACGATAGTACCACACCTCGTGAAGCCATAGCACAGTTGAGTAGACACTCAACAGGCCACGTTTGCCAGCAGAGTGCGATGTGAGGTAACACGCACGAAGGTGAAGGTCACCCCGCGTGGTGTGTAACCACGGGAGAGAGGTTAGGCAGACGGGAGACTGGACTTGAGGCGTTCACATCGTTTAGAATAGCGTTAGGAGTTTTGTGTTCACTAATAGATAGAACTAGCATAGGGTTAGCAGTTTGTGTTAGATAATTCTGTGGCTGTATATTGTGTATTGCATTAGCGACTGTTTACCGCTTGTAAGCGAGCCAACGGCAATAAAATGGACCATGCATTTTGCCTCCCACACGACTTGCAAGTTGTCTTGTATGGGTGTGTGAGAAGTACCCGATAATGCCTGTCAGTTGAGTTGTTGACAGGCCAGGGTAATTGTGGTGTCAGAAAGTGGTGCTTGGACGAAAGCGCCAAGCTAATACCCACAGTAAAAGGGTAATTGTGGTGTCAAGAAGTGAAGCTTGAACGAAAAGTTCAAGCTAATCCACTCATCCACGGGCTCCAGACTAGGGTTTAATTTTTGTAGTAACGATAATTTGTGCAGACAGGAGAATTTGCGAGCTAGAAATATGCCTATCGTGACAAAATAGTGTTTAATTGTGTTTATGATATATTTAATGAATGAAATCATGTATTCTTCGAAGCTGTAAGTATTAATATTCTTATTTTCTTATATTTATTCATATATTTACCAATTTATTCTTGAATAAGCACCAAACATGATTCACGGCGCAGGAATACACAGGCAGCCGACAATATTGATTTTTGAGATCTAAAAATAGCGCTGCGCGATGACGTAGAGTGATTGACAGACAGTTGTTCTGCGTCATTAGCATAAAGCAGTCGAGTGTTTACAAGATCGCTTAGCGGCGGCCCGCCTGAATCTGTGCTGTATATTGTTTATTATTTACTTATTTAAGTTACTAAATGAATATATTTATTTATTGACACATTATTATGTTATTTTGATTTCTTTACAAGCATTTATTCATTTTTGGGTCTATGTTCTTTTTGCGTATCGTCACGATGGAACTATTTTCGGGCTAAGCATCTGATACTTAGCTGCACAACGTTTACAGAAATTAACTAGGTTAGTAACGAAAGGCAATTATTGTTTAAAACCAAGACAGGACATTGACATTAAAATTAATTAATACATATTCTAGGTGTTCGTAAGTCTGTCATTGTCTAAGTCATTGTCCTTAGTTGTCGAGTAAATCATATCGTTTAGTAGGCGTGTTTACTGCTGCCCTATATATCAGAGGGCAAACAACAGCTGTGCACATACACCTGTGGGCCAAATACCGTGTACTACGTACGAAACGTGTCGCCACCCCAGTGTACCAAACAAGGTGACCTGTGTCAAAGGAGCTTCGTTCCCACATTAAGCTGAGTACACTTATATATTTTGTCATGCAATTTGATTAATAGTGCATCTCTTTTTCAGCTTGTAACGCGTTGACATATTTGTATACTCTGTTTTTCTGCAAGATAAATCTGGGCAGGGTATAAACAGAAAGCACAACTGATAGTGATCAGATAAGAACAAACATAACATATCAAAGATAAATAACTGATTAAAGTCATCATTGCCTATCACTGTTAGCCAAGTACTAAAGTAAGATGGCAACTTTATCAGATTTCATAAAAGCAGGCAAAGAACTAGAATTAACAGGAAAAGAACTACAACAATATGCTGATCAGAAATTTAAAGAAACAAAAGAGGAACAAACACGAAAAGAGAATGCGGAGAGGGACGAACGCGCACGAGAAAGAGAACATGATAAGGAGATGAAACAAAAACAATTAGATCAAGAGAAAGAATTAAAACAAAAGGAATTAGATCTAAAGCAAAAAGAGATAGATGAAATGGCAAGAGTTAAAGAAAAACAAATTCAGGTAGAATCAGAGACACAATTAAAGATGAAAAGCATGGATGTAGACTCACACGCAGAGATCTCTGCCACTAAACTAAGAAGTCAACAAGAGGAAAATAAGTTCAACAAATACAAAAATATTATCAAACCATATTGTAAAGAGGACTCCATATCTGCCTGGACAGAGAATGTAGAGTATCAATTTAAATATCACCAAGTTCCTTTAGATATGTGGGCTCCGATTTACATGAAGAATCTAAGTGGTGAGCCCCTTAAAGTAATAGAGTCTATTCCTATTGAACTTAGATCTAGCTATCAATACATCCATGATAGGATTATGCAGCACTTTTTACTTGATGCCCCTGGGTATCAGGTTCAGTTCTCAAATTTAAAACCTAAACCTAGTGAAACTTTTATAGATTATTTTTCAAATGTGCAGAGTGTACTAAACAGGTGGCTTAAAGCAGCTAACATAGGAAAAGACTTTGATAGATTAAAAAACCTAATAGCTATGGACAAGTGTATATCTACTATACCTTCTCCTTTTGCTAAGTTTTTGCAGCAGTCGGACATTGAGAACATCGAGCAGTTCGAAAAAAAAAGGCTCAGCATATTTTTCTTCTAACAGAGAGATTTTTAAGACCTCAAGTGACTCTGAGATAGTTTCCTTTGTCAAAGACCAATCAAAAAACTATCAGGGTAACAGAAAACCTTTTCAGAAGTATGATAAGAAAGACAGAAAAGTTTCCAAATGCATGTACTGTCAACTAATGCACGACACTTATGCTATGTGCGACAAATCGCCGAATTATCCGGCGCATCTTGAAAATGTGATCAAGAAGCAGCAAAGCAAACGGTCTGCATACAGGCGTGCAATCAAATGTTTTTTTTGTTCCTCTTATGGCCATTATTCTAATAAGTGCCTTGGCCGCCAACGTTTGAAAGCTAACAACGCTATGTTGATTGACACCTCTTCAGATAGTGGTAGTGAGAATGAGTGTGAGATTGAAAGTGACTTACCAACTAACCAAGCAGAGGATGTGTGTGCTGCTAACGATATATTAAGCTTTGACAGCTGTGAACGATGTCACCAATTCCATGCAGACGGAATACTAGAATGTGGACATACAGTACCATGCTCATCTGAGAGTGTGAATGCAGCATTAGCCTCCAGAGGCAAGTTAGTGTTCCACAATGCAATGGTCAATGATGTACCATGCCAATGTTTGCTGGATAGCGGCAGCACCCTTATTGGTCTTCGAAAAGAACTAGTGAGTCCGGGTGATTACACAGGTGACACTGTGAAATGCCGAACCTTTTCGGGTAACGTTGAAATTTACCCTTTGGCAAAAGCCCGTATTGATTCTCCTTTTCTTTCCGGTACCTTTACTTGTGCAATACTTAACAACCCTTGTACAGATTTAATTTTGGGGTGCTTACCTCAACTGAAACAATGTACTAGTGAAGAAATAGTTGCATGGGAGAAATTAAATGCAGCTAAGGCAACAACCAGAGTTGACACTTCAAAACATCATGACCCATTACAAAATGAGACACTACTAATGCTTTTTCCAACCAGCACAGATGACAAAAACACACAAAAACTTATACACCAGCAGAAATCTGATTTTAATGTGTCTCCATACTTAAAATTGTCAAAAGGCAAAGCCAAAATGACCAAGAATGCATCTTGGTTCGTTAGACGTAATAATGGCATTTCAACTACATGTCATATTACTAGTAACCATGAACAGGTGTTACTTGAACAACATCAGTTAGGTGTGCTAAACAATGCACACAAAACACCATGTGCGGGTCATCGTGCATACAGCAATGCCAGGCCAAGTTTTTTCAATAACATAAAATTATTTTGTCATGATCTATTTGCTGGTAATGGCTGTCATCAATTGATACAAAAGTTGAAGGGTAAACATCCTACAGCTGAAGTACAACCCTCTACACTGGCACCCAAGCCATTTGATAGAGGAAGGGTCAGTTCTACCACAAGCACACAAACAAATGTGCGAAAACAAGTAATCTGGAACTTGATCAAGACAGATTTAGGCTACTTCCATACAAACGAAATGGCAAGGACCATTCAAAGTGGCACATAACCATGGTACACGTTGACTATGGAATATCGATAAACAGACACTTAGAGATATTCCATGTCAACATGCAGAAACCTCACTTTTCAAGACAAGAGACAGAAGTAGTGACAGACGAACAGATTGCACCAACACCAAGTGATCAGACGACAGACATACACAACGCAACTACACTAGTTAGTGAGACTGGCAAATCCGACGAGGGGCATACATGTAGTGAACTTATAGAATACACATGAATAAATCAGAATACTGATGACTGGACAATACACCTACTGAAACTGAGACATGCCTTTGACAGAGTGCGACACTTCGGTCTCACTGTCAAACCAGCAAAGTCAAATTATGCCTAAAATAAATTCATTTTTGGGTCATGTCATTTCTCAAGTCCAACTGTAGACTGACCTGAAAAGTAGTACCAAAATTATGAATCTGACCATGTCTAACAGACAGAAACAGGTCAGAAACCTTTTGGGATTAGTAAATTACTCAAAAATTACAAATATATTTTCCAATGTCTTAAAATCTTCTGGAAATGAAATGTGAAAGATGCATTATTAATTCCTGCATTGTCAAAATTGAAGATCCTTTTTTGTAAATATTCCAATCCCTCCGCTTGCCTAATCCTAGGCTCATTTATTATCTTAGGTCATATGCCAGCAGAATCTCCATCACTGCAGTACTAGGCCAATTTTTTTTGAGGGCATCTTCCATCCGCTTTGCTACGTGATCAGTAAGATCACACATGCTGAGTCCAAAGATTCCATATCACAGTTGCAACCCTAGGCGTCATCTATACGGTGAGAAGGCTCCATCGAGTTCTGACGGATGTTCACTGCATTGTCCAGACCGACAACTCCCTGATCACGGTCATACATAGTGGTGTGCATCAAAATGACCGGATATTCAGGTGGTCACTAGTTTTACCATCTGGGGTAAAAATACCTGAAATCCAACAGTTAAATGTAGAGTGATGGTTGGTACATGAATATCTGATAATATAAGATGTAAAATAGCTTACATACATATCCACATTATTGGTGTAGTCATGTACCAAAACACTGAACTATCATGTGTCCGTGGACATCAGATTAAGAACTGTGCTGCTATACTTAGATACCACCGTGTGAACTAGGACAGCTCATTTCCAACTAAGCTCCATTCCGGTGTATCATATATATGAACCGCAGAAAACAGTGTCAGAACAGTGCTTAATTACAGACACGAAAAGACAGAGCTACAACACCAGCGAACTCTACACGTGCACTACCGAGAGAACATTAAGATGACTGTGTAATGTATTTCAGATACCCAGGCAAAGTGTGTGGTTATATTATGCCTACACAACCATTGTACATACATGAAGGCAACTACTAACCTGTGGAAACCGAATACTATGTATATAAACTTATTGTGATATGTAATATAATATTTTAAGATAGTGATAAATTAGATGTAGGTTAGGAACTATAACAGTTCTCATTTATTTTAATAATGTAGTTAGTACAGTAATTAACCCATTAAAATTAGATTAGAATATTAGTTTAGACATAAGAATAGTTTATTACAAGTTAAATTAAATTTATGATATGAATAGTACCATTTAGATTGTTATATTTCACTTAGTTTCATTGTAGTTAGTTTATTCCATCTTAATGAAACCATACCATCTTTCAAATATTACCATTTATTAGTATCATCATTTGACATCATAATAGATTAAAAAGAGTAAATAAGGTAACATACAGCATTTACACCAGTTAAATTAAGAACATCACTCATATAATTCCTTTGTGCATTTAAAAACATTATTTAGCATAGTATTTAGAAAAGTACATAAATTGTGGTCACATAATCCATTTAATTAAGGTACATAACTCACATCACAACAATTGCATTTAAATAGTTAGATTACATCACTTAGATTAGAAAAAAATAAGAAGTAATATAATCATATCATATAATTAACATAACAAGTGAATGTGGTCACGAATTAGTGTTATACACCTGTTTGTGGCCACATTGAACCAAATTATGACACTCAAAAAACTAACATACATACACATAGAATTTATAAATAGAGGATAGAAATTAGATTAGTAGATTTATTACATCCAAACACACAAACAAACAGAAAAACAAACATATAAATTGCATACACTATTTGTAGATCAAAGACAGATAACTATGGGGCCAGGGGACATAATAGACAACGAAGAACTAAATTAACAGTGAAATAAAGTCTTACGCGCGGAAGCGAAGGAGGTAAAGCCTGTCGCACACACTCTTGTAGAATGGTTGTTAAATATTATATGGGGGACATGAAATAATTCATGTGTTGACCCTAAGAAAGTCAACTTTGTATGGGTAGTAAGTTAATTTACTATGTGAGGGCAGGTCTTATAAGACAACGGTCCGGTTCAGACATACCTCTGATTAATATAATATAGCATGTGAGAAGGGGCTCACGCCAACCAGTCAAGTTTGTGGCGATTGCCAGTAGCCAAGTAAGGCTTTGCTACATTGTGACAATAGTTATTAATAGTCTATTGGAATGCCCAAAGCCAGGTTATCTAGAGTCTTTGACAAAAATTAGAGACACTAATTTTTTGTTTAGAAACCTCTTGCGTCACAACCAATGAGTGAAAGTTGATGACGCAACACAAGAGGGGTGGGTGTGTGTCAAAGACTCGACCGCATCCCCTCCGCCAGGGAGAGCGGTCAACCCTGAAGAGACCAGGAGGAGATACGGTGCCCGAGGCAAGGGCAGGGGAGATGAGGTAATAGGAGAGGGTTGGCCACTCCCTCATGAGACACGCAGGCGGTGTTCAGAGAGTTAGCACTCTAATCACGATAGTACCACACCTCGTGAAGCCATAGCACAGTTGAGTAGACACTCAACAGGCCACGTTTGCCAGCAGAGTGCGATGTGAGGTAACACGCACGAAGGTGAAGGTCACCCCGCGTGGTGTGTAACCACGGGAGAGAGGTTAGGCAGACGGGAGACTGGACTTGAGGCGTTCACATCGTTTAGAATAGCGTTAGGAGTTTTGTGTTCACTAATAGATAGAACTAGCATAGGGTTAGCAGTTTGTGTTAGATAATTCTGTGGCTGTATATTGTGTATTGCATTAGCGACTGTTTACCGCTTGTAAGCGAGCCAACGGCAATAAAATGGACCATGCATTTTGCCTCCCACACGACTTGCAAGTTGTCTTGTATGGGTGTGTGAGAAGTACCCGATAATGCCTGTCAGTTGAGTTGTTGACATGCACCACTGAAAACCTTGACTGGAGAAATCATCACTGATAAGAAACAGCAGATGGATAGATGGGTCGAGCACTATATAGAGCTTTACTCAAATGAGACCAAATTAGCGACCCTCAATGCCATGGAGGCCCTGCCAACTTTTGACCACCTGGACACACTTCCCACCATAATAGAAGTTAAGTGTACTATAAATGAACTTACATCTGGCAAGGCTCCAGGTAAAGATGGGATTCCAAAAGAGGTTATCAGGAGTGGGCAAGGCACACTCTGCAGATCCACCAGCTAATAGAGCTAAGCTGGCGAGAAGGACAAGTCCCACAGGATTTCAAGGACGCAAGCATCATAACATTGTACAAGAGCAAGGGGGAATCGGAGCGACTGTTACAACTATAGAGATATCTCAATTCTGTGTATTGTTGGGAAAGTATTTGCTAGAATTGTTCTGTGCAGACTTCAAGTCCTAGGAGATCAAATCTACCCCGAATCACAGTGTGGCTTCCGACAGAACCGGTCTACCATTGATATGATATTCTCATTGCGACAAATGCAAGAAAAATTCCGTGAACAGAATCAGAGCACTATTGCCTTCATCGACCTCGCAAAGGCATTTTGATTTGGTCAGTCGTGAGGGACTGTTCAAAGCACTAAAAAATATTGGCTGCCTACCAACTTTTCTGTCCACGCAGGCATGAAGGGTATAATCAAGTTTGATGGTGCAACTTCAGAAGTTTGAAACCAAGAGGGGAGTTAAGCAAGGTTGTGTACTAGCTCCCACCCTCTTTAGAATATACTTTTCACTTCTACTGAAATATGCCTTTCGTGATCAAGATGGTGGTATACACATTCACTAGCGCTCAGATGGCGGCCACAATGAACAGTTAAGAAAAAGAGTCTTGGAGAACAGGAAGCTTACTGCCAAAACAAAAGTCTTTGTCTATCAAGCCTGTGTCCTTCGTACTCTTCCTTATGGCAGTGAAGCCTGGACAACTTACTCACACCAAGAGAAACATTTAATCAGCTTTCCTATGCGGTGTCTGCGAAGAATTCTTGGTATTAAGTGGCAAGACAAAATCACAAATACTGAAGTATTGGACAGATCGGGTTGTGTGACGGTATATTCCATGCTCTATCTTCGTAGACTTAGATGGATAGGACACGTTAGGAGGATGGATGATGGTAGAATACCAAATGACATCTTTTTGGCGAATTACAGATGGGTAGGAGATTTCAGGGTCGGCCTCTACTGTGATACAAAGATTTCTGTAAGCGGGACATGATTGATACAGGCATTGATAATGCACATTGGGAGCAGGTCGCCGCTGAACGTGTTGCATGGAGGACAAATATCAGAAATGGAATAAAGACGAAGGAGAAAATTATTGCAGATAAGTCATACACCGAGCATGTGAGACGTAAGATGGTATATGATGGTGAAAATGATCACGTGTTCACATGCACCCACTGTGGACGAACATTTACAGCACGAATTGGTCTGATTAGTCACATTCGCCACCGGCATAGGTTGTAGTTATTTTGCCTTTTCGAAGTACAATGTAACATACTATCGTCTGTCAAGATAGCAAGCTACCAATAAAAATGATATAATATTTAGTTGTATCTGTGTCTATACGTAGGTAACTTGCTGACGAAGTCTCGTGTAGTCAAATCAATTATGGTCCCATGTCTAGCGTAGACGTATAAACTCTGGTCCTATGTCCAGCCTGGACACACTCACTATAGACTTATGTGTCAGTGGATACAACAGTTTTGTTACTATGTCTAACGTGAACAATGTCAACTCTGGACTTATGTGTCACGTGAACATGTCAACTCTGGATCTGTAAGTCACGTGAACATGTCAACTCTGGACTTATGTGTCACGTGAACATGTCAACTCTGGATCTGTAAGTCACGTGAACATGTCAACTCTGGACTTATGTGTCACGTGAACATGTCAACTCTGGATCTGTGTGTCACGTGGACACATCAAGGGTGTTACTATATCTAATGTGAACATGACAACTTGTCACGAGTTTGCCCAAACCAGCTGGCCTTCGCTAGGGGAATCCCCGTTGGGAGAACTACGAGGGAGAATTAGGTCGCCAGGTGTAAATTAACTTGGGGAAAGTCGGCTGACTGACCGGTCCTGAACGTTCGAGAAATCGCTCGAAGTAGAAAGTTCGAGTTAGCATCGTGTACTCAACCACCCGATGAACTGAACCGGAATGTTCCACACGTGAATTTACTTCATGATTCACGGAGAAACGTAACTATTGCAGGATAGGCAACTCCGGCGTGAAGTGGAGTTTTGCACTCAACTCAGCGACAGCCCGGTTAAGAATCAGTGTCACTTCATCCGCCCACCACAGCGGATGCGCTTGAAACAAGCTGCTATTGTCTAGAAAGGCAGTCCAATGACAGACAGTAACTACAGTTGAACTTGGTCATGTCTCTTGGTCTAAGGTAAATACTTAAGTTATTGCTTTCGTGTCTCGATAAAGGGAATTTCGCGATTGTAACTATTCCACGCTGGGCGTCTGAACAATAATTAATATTTACGAAGTCGGCGATAAATAACTGAGCGGAAACACTGGGTCGCAGAGTGTGTTTGTGCAGTTAGGCTGTGTAACAGTTTTTCTGTGAATTGAAGTTATGTAAACACGTACGTTACATGGGCGATTGATATGAGACCCATATTATATTTGTGTAGTTTAGGAACACGCAGTGGTTTACGGAATGTTACTATTGTAGTGAAGTTATTACTACTATTCACGACTGAACCTTTTTCAGGAAAGACTAAGTGGTAGTTTAACATGTATTAGGTTACTGGTGATTCTAGATTAAACAACTAGCTGTAATTTAGGTGCTATGCTGTGGCATTTGATGCGGCTATGTTAGTTACTATGCAATAGTGGTGTCATTCCAGGAACAAGTGTTGCTAAATATTTTAGTGATATTGTGGTGGTGAAATATATATTGTGCGAGTGTCGCTTATATATTTTGTGATTCTGTGACATGCGAACTGACCGACGTGCCGTGGAACGACGTGTGTCGATGTGGTATGCCTGTGCGTTGCTGTCGCGATGTAGGGGGACCAAGGGGTGATTTTGGGGAACCGCTTCGTGATGTTTGGGGAACCGATTGATGATGTTTGGGGGAACCAATTGGCGCATTGGGGAACCATTGGAATGAAATACTCTACACTTTCCTCTGCGCTTTCTTTACGGTCTGGGAACACTGATACTAGGGTTTGACTGATAACGGGAAGGGTGCTGGGCTACCCAAAGGGACAATGAGAAATATGGGATAGAACACTTGTTGCGGTTTCACAGTTGATTGGACTGGCCCACCAGGTCGGTTGAACCGTTCTAATTTTGCCAACGGCTAACCTACGTGGTAAGGGAACGGGAGGTTGGATTTACACCTTCAACATGGGATGGAAAACGACATGTTTTGCAGCTGAGACTTCTTGTCTCTGGAGCTGAGGGTTTATCAAGGAGGATTTCTCCATGACATGAGCTCCCAGAAGAGAAACTAATGGATGGATTGATTATTATTTAACTTGTTAATTACTTAATTGATTAATTAATTAGTTAATGATGTTTACGTTGACAATGATGGGGAGTTGTCCAGAAAGACATCTCTACCTGAGACACATGTTATACTTGTATATATTGCCTAGTATATTTAGAAAATGTACTTACGGTAACACTAGGATAAATAGAGATATAGTTACTAGGATGAGGGGGCAGAAGTGCTTCATGACTAGACCAATACTTCTTGGCACCGCACCTCTCAAACGGGCAATTCAAGGCGCACACTGACAGCGGATTCACATACTTGCCTGCTCATATTCCTGATGGAGAAGATCCCGTAACCGTTTTTAGATTGCTTATGTAATTACTGAAGGCATAGAAAGTATGTTGTGTAGGGAAGTCAGTGTTGGTGCCGAATGCTCTCACCCTCTCTTTGCGCAGGGTTTACTTTCGAAGTAGTAACCACGAAGCTGAGACATAGATGGAGCGATTTGACTGCAAGCTCATTCCAGGGACACAGCCCAGGCTTGACTGATGTCAAGGTACTGGGAGCAAGTCTTCACCATCAACTTCGTGGAAGGTAACGATACCTTAGACCAGTGGTTCTCAACCTATTTTGGCCCGTGCCCTCCTTCACCGTATTTTCAGAACGTCATTCCCCCCCCCCCCTTTCATATTTCCTATATAAAAATCCCCGCCCTTACACAGTATACGTAAAAATGGAAGGTAAATTTAATAGCATAAACTAAAACAAGTCTAGACATCCCAATAAAACATGATTTGTGGGTCTACTTACTTTATGAAATGAAGTTTAGAAGGATGAGACGTACATAACTATAAAGTATGAAAGGAAAAACAATATCAAGTAATCGGTTCTTGTATTAACGCGATCTTGAAATGGTCTTCATTCCCCCCCCCCCCCCTGGTAACCCTAAAGTTCCCCCCTGGGGGGGGGGGAGGAATTCCCCACCGGTTGAGAACCACTGCTTTAGACCACACAGGTAATACAAGAGAGACCATGGTTGATCACCCACTGTGGTGATGCCTGACGATAATGTTTCTTCTTGATCACACCTTGATCGAACAGAGCAGTCGTCTAACGAGGCTACCTAGCTTAGGTAAAGTTGTATCAACCCTATGAAGAACATTCTATATTACCATACTCAGGTAGAGTCATTTCAGGCATAATACTCGTCACCTTACCGGTATGAATCTGCTACTGTCGACGACTGCTACATCCAAAATGTCTGGTGAATCTGGTGTATTCCAGTCAGAAGTGTTATGACAATTTTCTTGCTACATTGTATAAGGACTGGTGAACTTTCTGTATCCCAGTCAGTAGTGATAGGACATTGTTCTGCTATATTACAATATGGTGTGTGTAAACTTCTTCAACCCAGCTAAGGGGTTTTCTGACATTGATTGGTTAGAAACAATGCATTTAGATGAAGTTCTCGAAACCCAGCCAGGGTTCCAACAGCAATTGAACATACATTAACTTTAGAGGTTCAAAGATGGATACTTCACTTAGTGATGATCAACAGGGGACATCTCAGGTCATAGGGTCGCCCCAACTAGACTGAGAATAGAAGTCATAGTGCTGACACCATTAAGTGACAATTACAATCTGTGGTGAGATTCCGGTCAAGTCAAATAGTCTATTTGGCTAATCCCATGTCATATCACCGGGTACTTGTTTAAGGCCGGGAGAGTCCACAAGCGTCCAGACCGCATTGCTTGGAGAGAGCCTGGTGAGTCTCAGAGACCGACTAGACGGATACACACAACAGATCTTCCAGTGCCTGATGATGATCCGGGGATCATCTCTTATTCGTACTCTACTTTACTCTGTCATCTAATATGTACATAGATATCCTTCCTATCAGTGTCTTCATCATCCTGTTTCGACGCTAGTGTACAATAAACGCCTTGTTTGGTTAACATATCTCTACTGAAGTATATGTGTGATATCTTGGGTGAGCCCTAGGGTTCAAGGTCCTTAGGTAAGGGGGATAGGATAGCGGGAGTCTGGAATCTATTGGGGGTCTTGTAGACTGAAACAACTTATCTTACTTGTGAGGTGGTCAGTGCAGGTGGAAGGCTCAGTTGTATCTACCTGTCTAGCCCCATGGGTCAGTATACACAGTAACAGTGATCCGTCGGCTGGGAAACCACGACGATGGACCTCTGTGTCACGTGGACGTAACATGGATATTAATCTGTCTGACATGAACGTGTCAACTCTGGACCTAAGTCTAGAGACACATTTTTCTGGTTTGTCATTATTCTAGGGTGGGCATAATGCTTTTAGTGAGATGTGTGTGTGTGTGTGTGTGTGTGCGTGCGTGCGTGTGTGTGTGTGTGTGTGTGTGTGTGTGTGTGTGTGTGTGAAGGCTTAAAGTAGGCAAGGAACCCATGACAGCTCTAACAAACCGATATAGAATTAATGTAATCCTAGAAAAATAGTTATCATGAATCATAGAGGATATTAGAGGACAGGCGCTAGTCACAGACCCTGGGACCTCACTGACCCCTCCTCATAACGCCTAAAGATTAGCCTTGTCGTACCTGATGGTTACAATCATCTTTGGGATGACCGACAGCATTGTTGTCAGCAACCGGATGCCCATCATGACCGCGTAGACATACAGCTGTGGACAGCCGTAGTCACAGGTGCCTGCTGTAGCATGTCCTCCTGGGATACACGAGCAGTTCTGGTACACCTGGCCAGGCAGAAGATATGCATCATTAACTGACAGAATGAAAGTCGGTGAAATGGTTCGGCCATGTAACTAGACTACAAACTGACAGCCGACCACAACAAGCAACAATCGCCTCTATGCAACGCCAGATTTCATGAGAAAACTGCAGGTGAAATGGTTCGGCCAATATAACTAGACTACCAACTAACAGTATACCACAACAAGCAATGATGTACAGATCAAATGGAACCAGAAGAAGAAGCCGACCATGCAAACGATGGGCAGAGGGAATCACAGAGTCTATGGGAATCTCGATATATGAAGCCCATAAGCGGGCACTCTCCTGCTGTTTATGCTTCACCTCGACACCGCAAGGTACAAGAGGAACAAGATGAGAAGATGATGATGAGATGATGATGATGTGATGCTGATGATGGTGGGATGATGATGATGAGATGAAGATGACATAATGGTGATAGGATGTTGATGATGAGATGAAGATGATGATGATGAGATGATGATGATGATGAGGTGATAAGATAATGATGATGAGATGATGATGATGCTGATAAGATAACTATGATAAAGTGACGTTGATGACATGACGATGATGGGATATTGAGACGAGATGTTAAGATGAGATGCCGAGATGATGATGATGATGATGATGATGAGATTAAGAGACGAGATGAGGATGAAACAATGATAATGATGTGATGTTGATAAAGACATGATGATGTTTAGATGATGCGATAATAATGATGAGATGATGAGATGACAATGATGAGATGACGATAATGAGGTGATGATGATGAGATAATGATTATGAGGTGATAATGATGAGGTGATGATATTGAGGTGATGATGAGGTGACGATGATGGGATGTTGATGAAGTTATGATGATGAGCTGACGATAAAGAGATAATGGCATTGAGATGATGAGATTACAATGATGAGACGACAATGATGAGAAGATTATGATGATGATGATGATGAGATAACGATGATGAGATGATGATGAGATGACGATGACAAGTTAACGATGGGATGATGAGGATGCGATTACAATGATGAGATGATGATGATAATGAGATGACAATGATAAGATAATGATGAAGAGATGATGATGATAATGAGATGACGATGATGAGATGAGGATGATAATGAGATGACGATGATGAGATGATGGTGTTGAGATGACGATGATGAGATAGATGATGACGATGATGAAGAAATGATGATGAAGAGATGACGATGATGAGATGACGATGATGAGATGACGATGATGAGATGACGATGAAGAGATGACGATGATGAGATGACGATGAAGAGATGACGATGATGAGATGACGATGATGAGATGACGATGATGAGATGACGATGATGAGATGATGATGATGCGATAACGATGATGGGATGATGATGATGAGATAACGATGATGAGATGATGATGATGAGATAACGATGATGAGACGATGATGAGTTGACGATGACAAGATAACGATGAGATGATGATGATGCGATTACAATGATGAGATGATGATGATAATGATATGACAATGATAAGATAATGATGATAAGATGATGATGATGATAATGAGATGACAATGTTAAGATAATGATGATGAGATGATGATGATAATGAGATGACGACGATGAGATGATGATGTTGAGATGACGATGATGAGATAGATGATGACGATGAAGAAGAGATGACGATGAAGCGGTGACGATGATGAGATGACGATGATGAGATGACGATGATGAGATGACGATGATGAGATGACGTTGATGAGATGATGATGATGAGGTTATGAGATGACGATGATGAGATGATGCTGATGAGATAATGATTATGAGGTGATGATGATGAGGTGATGATATTGAGGTGATGATGAGGTGACGATGATGGGATAATGATGAGGTTATGATGATGAGCTGACGATAAAGAGATAATGGCATTGAGATGATGAGATTACTATGATGAGACGACAATGATGAGAAGATGATGATGATGATGATGATGATGATGATGATGATGATGATGATGATGATGATGACGAGATAACGATGATGAGATGATGATGAGCTGACGATGACAAGATAACGATGAGATGATGATGATGCGATTACACTTATGAGATGATGATGATAATGAGATGACAATGATAAGATAATGATGATGAGACGATGATGATAATGAGATTACGATGATGAGATGATAATGTTGAGATGACGATGATGAGATAGATGATGATTATGAGATGAAGATGATGAGATGCAGATGATGAGAAGACGATGATGAGATGATGACGATGAAGAAAAGAAGACGATGATGAAATGACGATGATGAAATGACGATGATGAGCCTACGAGGTTGAGATTAAAAATGTCTTAGAAGTAGAGATGATTGACTTCATTGCACCGGGTTTTATCGCACATGGCTAGGTCTCTTTCCACAGGGCGACCTGCAGAAAGCGTCGTACAAAGCACGAACTCCGTAGCTCCGGCGACGACCCCCAGGAGTCTCCGAGAAAAATACACTCGTGAACCGAAATACGTAGCCCGGTATGGAACCCACAACCCTCGAAGCGCGAAGTTGACGGCTTGATCACTTGGCCACGGAGACTCCCAAAATATGAGATAATGCAGAAAAGTATTGTGCGGGCAACCAGGTACACAATCCAAGTCTATCCAAGAAGATAGAACATGTCTGTGTGTCTCGGGTGTTCAGTTGTCTAATCTGTCCTCTCATAGCACTCGGGCACTTGTGGAAGTTCACAGAAAGTAACTCTAGTATCAAGCTTAGAATGTTTAACTCTAACGTTAAATCAAAGTTGCTGTGTGGGTCAGAAATACGGAGAATGAGAAAATCAGTTACAGGAAACCACACACATGTACTAGCTCCTGTATGCGAATTATAGAAGGACTTCAATGGAATGACAGAAATACTAACGCGTAGATTACCAGATAGTCTAGTTTAGTTTAGTCGATGGATCAACATCACGGCACACGGGTGTAATCCATAAGTGATCCGTTCTCCTCCTAACTCAAACTGGAGTCTGGAGAAACTCAGCTCAGTGGAGAAACTCAGCTCAGTGCACGAACTCCGTAGCACCGGCGAGGATCCTGAAATACTTTGGGTAGAATTTTAACTCGACATTTTGCCCGGGTAGAGCCGTTAGGCTACTCTTTTTCGATTTCCAACTGCCAAGGGATTTTTTACGTGCGCAACAATACACACGGGCGTCCGATCTCACTACCCAGAGACCAGGGGAAATTGTATTACTAGAAGTCCACGTGAAAAAAATCCCGGTCTTCACCGGGGCTTGAACCGGCGACTTCCAGCACTCGAGGCGGACATCATACCTCGAGACCACGCAGCCCCCTAAGTAGATTAGTAGGTTACCAGATTCGGCGCCAAACAACAAGTAAGTTTGGACCAAGCAAAAATGGATGGCGGGAAATAGGAAGTGGGATTATCTCACAGTTATGACTTAAACGTTGTTAATATGGTAACATATATGTTGTATTATATATCAAATTAAAGGGGGTTGCTTAGGGAATACTACTGTATATAAATCCACGGCAGATACAGTAGGTTACTTAAGAAGTTTAACATCCCACGGCACTGGATCAGTGAAGGAGAGAACTAGACAGATGCCAGCGAGTCAACAGATGAGAGACAGACTCTGGCGCCTGGTAGAACACACAATGAGAAAACCTGATAATAGCAGGAATAGAAAGGCCTCTTTCTGGAACCCACAGGATAAATGAAATAGAGGGGGACATAAAACACACGGAGAAGAGAATTAGAGAGATACATGAATAATATGAGGAAGGTATAGAAACGAACGAACGAACAAAAGACCGACGAACTTTATTTTTGAAAGGTCACAAATTGGGCACACAGCCCTGGTCACACATGACAGCAGAAACTGAGGAGAAGGATTTGACCCGCATACCTGAGTAGAAGGATTTGACCCGCATACCTGAGTAGAAGGACGTGACCGCATACCTGAGTAGAAGGATTTGACCAGCATACCTGAGTAGAAAGAGTTGACCGCATACCTCAGTAGAAGGATTCGTCCCGCATACCTGAGTAGAAGGATTTGACCGCATACCTGAGTAGAAGGATTTGACCCGCATACCTGAGTAGAAGGACTTGACCGCATACCTGAGTAGAAGGATTTAACCGCATAACAGAGTAGAATGATTTGACCGCACAACAGAATAGAAGGATTTTACCGCATAACAGAGTAAAAGGATTTGACCAGCATAACAGAGTAGTAGGATGTGACCGCATACCTGAGTAGAAGGATTTGACCCGCATATATGAAAAGAAACTGAACGCTGAAAATAAAATTGTGAAACTAACAATTATACAAATCAGAAACTCCGAAACCACAAACTAAAGGAGAACATGGCTACATGTTAGTAATGTAGCACTATGTGTTATCAGGACAGTGGCGTCACTGGGGTTGGTGTCACCCAGTGCGGTAAACTCTTGGTGTCACCCCTCTAGACTTTCACCATGGTCTTCTTCCGAGTGTTCCTGTACCATATATAATCGCACATAGTAATGTTTGTAAAATAAGTCAAAAAGTTAATAAGGACATAAGAAAGAAAACAAATTGAACAATATAACTTCAATACTTCAGGTAAAACATAAATAAAGAACTTCGACAAACTCGGACAAAGTTACATTTTTGTTATTTTGCTATGTCTGCTTTGTCAAATTTGCAATTTTTTTATTTTGGTGTCACCCCTTGATGGTGTCACCCGGTGCGGCCCGCACCCCCCGCACCCCACTAGTGACGCCCCTGTATCAGGAGTTGCAACAAGAAAATATATCAAGTATTATCAGCATCACGTGTCCTGCCAGTTGGCGTAGGAGTTCATGTCACATCGCAGATATCAGTTACTAGTATTCTTGACGCAGCTGATGATATTCCTCCATACCACCGTTTTTGTCCATCCAGTTTGATCTCTCTCGGCCTGTCTCTATTCTCTCTGATCTTTCCAATTGTCGCGATGTTTTCCAAAACCTTTCTTCTCATTACATGACCAAAAAATGTTGTCTGTCTATTTCCTATATATATATATATATATATATATATATATATATATATATATATATATATATATATATATATATATATATATATATATATATATATATATATATATATAAAATGTTCTAGTTTCCTTAACCTCTTCCAGACAATCGTTGTTAGTTAATCTGGCCGCCCAAGGTATTCGCAACATTCGTTTCAGGAACCACAATTGAGTCACCTCCAATCTCTTCCTAATTTGTTCATTCGCGTCCGTGAATGAATGTAATACACACAAAACAAGTTATAATATTTTCAAAAATCATGCTTATCCAGTTAAAAAATAAGACAAAATGTCTAAATAAATAAATAAATAAATAATTAAATAAGAGGATCGATCTCATAGCACCGGGTTTGATCCCATACGGCTCGGCAACTATCCACAGATCTGAACTCCGTTGCGCCAGCGACGTCTTAAAGTAGTCTCCGAGAAAACTACATCCGTGAACTGCATGATGTAATCCGGAATGGAACCCACAACCCTCGAAGCGCGAGGCAGAGGGCGTACCCACGAACACCAGGAAGACTTCCCACAAAATGAGACAACAGTTGACCTACAGCATACCTACCCCATGCTCCACCTGAGGACATCCGGCGTGACAAGGAGAGTAGTAGGTCCTCCCGTCTCCTCCACAGAGGGGGAAGTAGCTGTTGTCCTTGCAGTTACACCCACTGTTGCAGGCGTTGTCCTCGCTGATCCACGTGTGACCCGATAGGTCAATGATACAGCCAATCAAAAAGTATACACATTAGTGTCATTGTCAAGGACAGACGACTGCTAACTTGTCAAGGATGAGGTGTGCGAGTCTGCTGACTAATGTGTAGTAATTATAGACATGTATTGGTTGACACTCATAGAAGAGTTATATGTCTTATGGCGTGAACAAATGAATAAAACTGTGACTGAAACACACCTTCTTAGTAAAGTCTCACTACACTTTATATGTAGAATAGCTATTTGTTCGAGAGTATGTTTTCCGTTTGCAAGAGGGAAAACATACTCTCCAATAAACAGCTGATCTACATACAAAGTGTAGTGAGACTTTACAAACACCCGGTACTAAGCGCACAGTCGCAGATATTGTCCGAATGGGGAATATGTTATCTTCATGGATGTCTAAGATATAACAGAAAGTCTTCTGTTTGCACAACAGCAGCTGGAATCGTTTAATCGATAATGCTTCGATATATTTATATATATGCCATATAACTCTGCAGAATGTACCTGACGAGTTGCAACGAAATACGGCAGGCAAGAAATCGTGCAATATATTGTTTGAGACGTCTGTGGTTAAATTCACGAAGGGTATACACTTTTTTGAACTTATAGAAAACAACGGGAAACAGAAGAAGAAAAAAAGATAACACATTAGACAATAGAGCAACTGAAAGTTATAAGCACACCTGGACTTATACTTAAATAAAGTAAAATGCGCTTCCACACGCCTTAAGTTGCAACCAGGCATATAGTTCTACACCCGTATTTCTATAGACCAATCGGCACCTGGTGGGTCACGTGGTCAGTTTCACGCCGGCCGTCTTTACTTCCCAGAACATTCTGGGTACCCAATTTAGATTGGGTCGACCTGCGAGCGAATGTCAATAAAAAAAAAAAATTCAAATTCGCCCAGCTGCGGATCGAACCCGTGACAAAAGGGTCTAGCCACTGCACCAATTCCGATTCTGAGTTGTAGAAAAAATAAAACAAAAAAACTTTCCGCCTCGTTCAACCAGCCTCAGTGGTGTTCGTTATAGTTGTGGCGGTTCAGTGTGCGGGTTTAGTTTTTATTTTCTTCTTTGTCAGTGTTGGATGACTTTTCGAATGTGCAGAGTTTATGTGCGGAGTTTGGCCAGCGGGTTGTCTCTTGTGTCCGTTACTTCTTGCAGCTCTTTTGGACAGTGCTCTCTACTAGCTCGTCTGTTTTGAGTGGATGCAGTCCTTATAAGGACTCATCCTTTGGTTTGGTTGCTTTTGTGTTTTTTTCGGTACCTGGCCCTTGAACACGTAGACAAAAAATTGACTGTCTCCGTGATATATTCGCCCTCCCATTCGGGTATATCTTTGTGCTTTTTGACAGGTTTATCGGTTTTCTTCCTCTCGGCTGACTATTCCGATTCCGATTCCATTTCAAAAACAAAAATTCCAAATTCGTCCTCGTCTAACCTGCTTCATCAGCTGTGGTTATAATTGAGGATCGTGGTTTTTGTGGGTTTATTTACCCTAATTCTTGTCTTGTGAGTCCTTTCTCGGACTGGTTATGCATCGTTTGTGTCTGTGACGTCAGCAGTGGTCGGCGGCTATCCTTTGTGCTCTTCTGTTGTTGTGGTTTTCTTTGTTTGTGTAGGCTCCTGGCTCGTCTGGCTTGACTGGCTGCAGTCCTTATAAGGACTTTTCGTTATCCCACTCCAGCTGGGGGATCGGTCGGCGGCCGTCCTTAGTGCTTGTTTCCTCTTGTTGTTTCCTTTTTTGGCGCAGGCTCCTGGCTTGAGTGATTGCAGTCCTTAAAAGGACTTTTTATTTAGTACTTTTGCCTCCTGTTCTGTGTAGTGCCCCTAGAAGCTTTTCGATGTTATTTAAATCCTTGCGCTTTCTTTCACTTTCGTGTGTAAGTTTTTGCTGTTTTTCGAATGCTTCCTCTGTGGTCAGCCATGGGAAGATCTCTCCGTCTTCTATGTAGTACTCGAAGTCGGCATCGAAGTCATAGTGTAATTCCGGGTATTCTGTCGGTTTCCCCCTGAGTTTCTTGGGCTTCTTTCCTTTTGCTTCCTGTCTCCTTATGTATTCCTCGTGTCTGAGTTCCTCTTGTTTTGCTCGTTTCTTTCCTTCTGCTATGTACACCTCCATTTCCTACCGGGTAGGTTCCCCTCCAAACCACGGTATGCCGTCGGAAGGTAATTTATCTTGTCTTTCTTCGGCTGTCTGGTGGGATGTTGGTTTCCCCTTGGATGGTTTGGGCGTCGAGGTTCGGCTGCTGGTTTTATCTTGCGTCTCCGGGTCGGTGTTTTGTTGTGTTTCTTGCTGTTTCTTTGTGGTCACTTGCCTGACCTCTGTTGATTTGTGTTGAGTTGATTTCATTTCAGCTTTTAGTCGCTCTCTCTCCACTTTTATAGTGCGTAGCATTTCTTCGTTTTCCTGCTTCAATGCGGTCATCTGTTCGTCTCTCCCGGTCTCTGTGGCTGAAGGGCTTGCGAACGCGGTTTGTGAGCCCGTATACCCGGGTTCGAAACACGGCGGTGCTGGTTTTTTCGAAAAAAGGTATAGGGGCCGGTCGTTCAGAAAGCAATGGCAAACTACTGAACGTAACACTTGCCTAGTACATCAACAGCAGCTGAAAATGCTGGTGTTGACTGCAACGTCCCGTAAGGGATACGCAACAAAATTTTTGGGAGTCTCTGTGGCGAAGTGGTTAAGCCGTTTGACTCGTGCTCCGAAGGTTGTGGGTTCGATTCCGGGCCGCACCCTTCGGTTTACGAGTTAAATGTTTCGGAGACTCCTGTGGGTCGTCGCTAAAAGCTACCGAGTTCGTGCTTTGTGCGACGCTTTCCGCGCTGCGGAAAGAGACCGAGCCATATGGGATAAAACCCGGTGCGATGAAGTCGACCTTGTCGACTTTTAAGCGACTTTTTAAGTTCCACTTCTCGCTTGATGTTTTCATGGAACTCCTTTATTTCCGCCAGTAGATTCTCGTTGTCGCTGGTCGGATTAGGCGTCAGCAGTGCCTTGACTTGTTTCTTCAACTCGTCTATCTGCTTTTGAAGTTGATCTCTTTCAGCTTGTGCTATACCCGTGGCTGTCTCGCCCCTCTGCATTGCTTCCTTGAATGGAGTCTTTGTGATGATGGCGATCTTTAAGACGTCTCTGTGTCTCTGCAGGTACGGACAGCCCAGGTATCTTGCTCCGTGTTTGCCCAGACAGTTGGCGCACTTTCTTCTGTTGTTAGGAGCTCGGAAGTCCGTGTCCAGCTTGGCCAGCGGACACTCCTTGAAGGCGTGGTGATCGGCGCAGTATCGACAGATTTCCGTCTTACTGCGACACGTTGCTCTGCTGTGGCCGGCCCTCTGGCATTTTGAACATTGCGTGATTCTTGGTATGAATCTCTCTGGTTGCTGCAGTCTCTTGTTGAGTGATGCTGTGGTCGGCATTTCGCTGCCCTCCGATGTCACCACTGCCAGGGTTGTAGGTATCTTGGAGTATGTGAGAAGCCGCTCCGCCTTCAAGAATCGGATGTGAAGATTCTCTTCACGTAGCTGCTTCAGGATTTCTTCATCTGTCAGCTCCACCGGAATCCGCTTGACAACCCATCGGACTGTTTTTGAGTCTGTGTTTCCGACTCTGGTGTCTTTCTCCTCCTTCTTCTCTGATGTCTTGATTCTTGACTGTGTTGGGCTGTCAATCTTCTCCCTCGTTGTAGCTTCAGTGATGGCTGTAGTATCAGGCTCTTTGATGCAGCTAGCAGGTGGGCTCTCAACGTTCTTCTTCTTGTTGTCGGCTCCCACGCTGCACATCTTGGCAACAGCGTGTTTCTTGTTGGATTTTCCACGTGACATTTTCCCGCTGATCAGGCTTCTTGACAGAATAATGCGACTTGACTTGTTAGCGCTCGCAGTGCGAATGTCTCGGCTGACTTGGCTTGCGTCAAATTTCCGGTTGAAGAATGAAGATTGAGAATGGGTTGCTGGCTTCAGCTTGAGGTTTATCACTGGTCTTTGGCTTGGCTTTCGCTTGCGGCTTCTCTGTGGTTTTTTGCATGGCTCTTCTGCTGGTTTGTTTTGGGCTAATTCCCTGTCAATTCTTAGTAGTTCTCTCTCTGTTTTAATTGCTTGCAGAATGTCTTCGTTCTAATTCTTCATCTGGGCCATGCGCTCCATCTCTTGCTGGATGCTGCGCTGAATGTCTTCATGTGATCCAGAAGTCTTGCGTTGCTGCCGGTGTCTTGTTCTTGGTTTGTATTGGTTGGTGTCGGTGTCAGAAGTACCTTGATTTGTTACTTCAGCTCGTCGATTTGGTCTTGGAGCTGAGATTTTTCAGCTTGTGAGATACCTGTGGCTGTGCTTCCTTGAATTTTGTTATCGCGATCTATATGGCGTCTCTGTGTCTTTGGAGGTACGGGCAGTCCAGGTATCTTGCTCCGTGTTTGCCAAGGCAGTTTGCGCACTGTCTCTTGTCATTAGGCTTTCGGAAGTCCTTGTCATGTTTGGTCAGCAGGCATTCATTGAAGGCGCGGTGTTCGGCGCCGTATCGGCAGGTTTCTGTCTTGCTTTGGCATTTTGTTCTACTGTGGCCACCCCTCTGGCACCTTGAGCATTGTGTGATTCTTGGAATGAATCGTTCAGTCTTTTGATCTTTTCTGTTCATGGACACTTTGACCGGCATCTCGCTCCCCTCCGTTGTCACCACTTTTAGAGTTGTAGGTATCTTGGAGTAGGTCAGAAGCCGCTCAGCTTTAAGACTCAGAATTGAGGATTCTCCTATTGCAGCTGCTTCAGTATCTGATCGTCTGTAAGCTCTCTTTGGATGCGATTGATATCCCATCTGATCGTCTGCTGCATGACGGTTTTTTCGACTATGGTGTCTTTCTCCTCACTCTGCTTCTGAGTGGTCTTTGATCTTGTTTGTGGTGGACTGTCGTCGCCCTTCCCAGTGGTCACTTTGTTTGAGGTTACTGACAGTTTTGGCGCTTCGCCGCGTTGTTAAAATCTAGAAATGTGTTTTTACAGAAGAATGTTCAACATTTCCTGGACAGTCAAAACAAGAAATCCACAATTTTGAAAAAGGCTAAAACACAAATACATCTTATCCCAAACATCAGAAAGAGGCAGTCAGAATTTTCTGACCATATTATGAGAAGTCAGAAACTAGAACATATAACAACTGGAAAAAAAATTGAGGAAAGAGAGATCGAAAAAGACAGTCTTGTTTCATGTCACGAAAGGAAGTCAACACACAGGCTGATACATGTCGTTAGAGACTGCAAGATGTGGAGAAGCATGATCGTCCACGCCAGTTGGGCATGTGCTGGACAAATGAGTCTAGAAAGATAATAATGAACTTGAGACGAGTCTCCTAAAGTACCAGATAGCACCGTATTAGCAGCCCCATGAAGGAAACACTAACAATGCACTTTAAATTGCAAACACACCTGGGCATGTGTCAACAGTTACGGCTGATTGAAAACTCACGTGAACATTTTTTAGGAGTCACAGTTGACTGAAAACACACCTGGACATTTTACAGATGTCACAGATGATTGAAAATTCACCTAACATTTTACAACAGTCACAATTGATTGCAAACTCACCTGGGCATTTATCACCAGTCACAATTGATTGAAAACTCACTTGGGCATTTATCACCAGTCACAACTGATTAAAAACTCACCTGGGCCAGTTATGAACAGTCGGTTGATCGCACTGGAAAACAAATCCCAAGAGCTGAGCAAGGAGACTGACAGAAATGGATATCAGAATGAACTTGACCCCCGTCTTGGCTGTCATCCTGAGACGTCGCGTCAAATACCCGCCCAAGAAGGACCCCACAAAAGCTGTACACAGGGTCTGCCCGGCTGCAAGTTACACAACAATGGGTTGATTCAGTTTTCTGAACTAAGAATCTAATTATCATCATCATCATCATCATCATCATCATCATCATCATCATCATCATCATCATCATCATCATCATCATCATCATCATCATCATCATCATCATCACGCTCTTTGTCAGCTGGCGTAGATGTTAATTTCTGTCCACAGATCTCGGTCTTTGTTGTTCTGGAACGACTCTGCTGATGATATTCCTCCATGCCACAACCTCAGCCAGTCCAGCATATCGGACAATCGTTGTTAGTTACTCTGGCAGTCCAAGGAATTCGCAACATTCGTCTCAGGAACCACATCTCCGTTGCTGCCAAGCTTTTCCTAATTTGTTCATTTAGCGTCCACGATTCGTTGCCACACAACAAAACAGGTTCCATGTAACATTTAAGCACACTCTTTCTTACATTTGGTGGTAGTTATTTCTTGCATAAGACACTTTCCATTTTCTGGAATGTGGCTTTTGCTTGACATATTCTGCTCTTAAGACATCGACGTGGTCAAAGGGAAAAGAGCGCTCGCTCTGAAACTTCCGGCGCGCTGATGGCAAGTTAGGGCATTCAATCCCTATATCGGCATTAAGTTGGACTTAAACGTTGACTTCTGGTTTCCGAAAGCAATGGTGAAAACTGAACGTACAATTGCCTTGAAATTCAACCTGGGGTTGATTGCCACGTCTAGGAAAGGACAAGAAATTTGAGTGAGATTATGCTCTTAATCTCAAATATGTATCTTCCATCTGATTGTCCCAGAAAGCCAGGTTTTATAAAATATGACTAATATAGCGTCTGATGTTGGGTCTTAGTCAGATATGACTGAGCTACCGTATGACAGTAGACGGTACTACCTACTTTCTGTTAGCGCCGAATGTTGGGAGGCGATCACCAAACTCGACATCTCACATTGTGCCAACGGCTTCGGGCGGAGGAGTGCAATTGGGATGGTACAAGCCTTACCTTTTTTTTTTTTTTGCATGTCCTTTACAGGAAATAAATGACCGTAGACCCCGAGGTAGACCAAGAAGGCGGTGGAGAGATAATACATGTACAGACCTACAAGCACTTGGAATCAACGACTGGCAAGAGAAGGTCCACCAGAGAGACGAATGGAGACGGATTGTATCTGCAGCAAAGAACCTCAATGGCTCGGAACGCTGAAGAAGAATATCCTTTATAGGACATCGCTGTCAACACCAGCATCTTTCAGCTTTATGTTGATTTCTTGGCAAGATTAGGCTCAGTAGTTTGCCATTGCTTTCTGAGCGGCCGGCTCACATACCCAGTAAGTTACCGATGCGATTCGAACCACTGCTAATTCTTACCGTCATCACGTTACCGACGAGAGTATACGAGATTACGGAGAAAAGTCATAACCTCTAAGCCACGAAGCCGGCTAAGCCTTACCCTAGTGCGAGCAAATGCAACCTAAAGACTAAATATCACGACAGGGCAGACCAGGCCCTAAGCCTTGATCAGCAACTGGTCTAGGGTGGAAGCTCAGACAGGCGTACGGTTAGGGCATTGCTTTGCTGATCCGGCAGCTTGTCTTGTTCCAGACGTATTGATGTTACCTTTCCTCTAGAGTACTCTAGACAGGCCGAGAGAGGGATCATGCTGGTTGGGCAACACATGGTCTCTAAATTCAGCCCAGGATTTGTGTTATGGAGAGGTATAACTCCATTTCAAAAACTATCGTATGTCAAGACCGACCTACCGACCGTCCAACCGTCCGACCGACCGACTGACCGACCGACCGACTAACTGACTAACAAGCATGCAACATTTTATTTCCTACCCACCCATGACGAAGTTGGCGGTGTGGGTTGGCAGATGGAACATACTCTCCAAGTACTTAGAGGCGAAGGCTGCTGTGCCGGCCGCGGAGAATACGATGCCACACGATAAAACCAGCATAAAGATGTACACTGGATTGGTCAGCAGTCGGCTGAAGGTGGCTAGGAATTCTGAGAATAACAAACGATAACATTAAACGTTTACGATAACATTAATATTTTGTCTCCTTTATCATTAAATGTTATTAAACTGCTAACAACAGCGTCTGTGGCGAAGGCGAGCGACTGTAGAGAAGGCTGGCGTATGTGGCGAAGTCTAGCAACTGTAGAGAAGGCTGGCGTCTGTAGAGTAGGCTGGCGTCTGTGGCGAAGGCTGGCGTCTGTAGAGAAGGCTAGCGACTGTAGAGAAGACTGGCGACTGTAGAGAAGGCTGGTGACTGTAGAGAAGGCTGGTGACTGTAGAGAAGGCTAGCGACTGTAGAGAAGGCTGGCGACTGTAGAGAAGGCTGGTGACTGTAGAGAAGGCTGGTGACTGTAGAGAAGGCTGGCGACTGTAGAGAAGGCTGGTGACTGTAGAGAAGGCTGGCGACTGCAGAGAAGGCTGGTGACTGTAGAGAAGGCTAGCGACTGTAGAGAAGACTAGCGACTGTAGAGAAGGCTGGCGACTGTAGAGAAGGCTGGTGACTGTAGAGAAGGCTAGCGACTGTAGAGAAGGCTGGTGACTGTAGAGAAGGCTGGCGACTGTAGAGAAGACTGGTGACTGTAGAGAAGGCTAGCGACTGTAGAGAAGGCTGGCGTCTGTAGAGAAGGCTGGCGTATGTGGCGAAGTCTAGTAACTGTAGAGAAGGCTGGCGTCTGTAGAGTAGGCTAGCGTCTGTGGCGAAGGCTGGCGTCTGTAGAGAAGGCTAGCGACTGTAGAGAAGACTGGCGACTGTAGAGAAGGCTGGTGACTGTAGAGAAGGCTGGTGACTGTAGAGAAGGCTAGCGACTGTAGAGAAGGCTGGCGACTGTAGAGAAGGCTGGTGACTGTAGAGAAGGCTGGTGACTGTAGAGAAGGCTGGCGACTGTAGAGAAGGCTGGCGACTGTAGAGAAGGCTGGCGACTGCAGAGAAGGCTGGTGACTGTAGAGAAGGCTAGCGACTGTAGAGAAGGCTAGCGACTGTAGAGAAGGCTGGCGACTGTAGAGAAGGCTGGTGACTGTAGAGAAGGCTAGCGACTGTAGAGAAGGCTGGTGACTGTAGAGAAGGCTGGCGACTGTAGAGAAGACTGGTGACTGTAGAGAAGGCTAGCGACTGTAGAGAAGGCTGGCGTCTGTAGAGAAGGCTGGCGTATGTGGCGAAGTCTAGTAACTGTAGAGAAGGCTGGCGTCTGTAGAGAAGGCTGGTGACTGTAGAGAAGGCTGGTGACTGTAGAGAAGGCTAGCGACTGTAGAGAAGGCTGGCAACTGTAGAGAAGGCTGGTGACTGTAGAGAAGGCTGGTGACTGTAGAGAAGGCTGGTGACTGTAGAGAAGGCTGGTGACTGTAGAGAAGGCTGGCGACTGTAGAGAAGGCTAGCGTCTGTAGAGAAGGCTGGTGACTGTAGAGAAGGCTGGTGACTGTAGAGAAGGCTGGCGACTGTAGAGAAGGCTGGTGACTGTAGAGAAGACTGGTGACTGTAGAGAAGGCTGGTGACTGTAGAGAAGGCTGGTGACTGTAGAGAAGGCTGGTGACTGTAGAGAAGGCTGGCGACTGTAGAGAAGGCTGGTGACTGTAGAGAAGGCTGGTGACTGTAGAGAAGGCTGGTGACTGTAGAGAAGGCTGGTGACTGTAGAGAAGGCTGGCGTCTGTAGAGAAGGCTGGCGACTGTAGAAAAGGCTAGCGTCTGTAGAGAAGGCTGGCGACTGTAGAGAAGGCTGGTGACTGTAGAGAAGGCTGGTGACTGTAGAGAAGGCTGGTGACTGTAGAGAAAGCTGGTGACTGTAGAGAAGGCTGGTGACTGTAGAGAAGGCTGGTGACTGTAGAGAAGGCTGGTGACTGTAGAGAAGGCTGGTGACTGTAGAGAAGGCTGGTGACTGTAGAGAAGGCTGGTGACTGTAGAGAAGGCTGGTGACTGTAGAGAAGGCTAGCGTCTGTAGAGAAGGCTGGTGACTGTAGAGAAGGCTGGTGACTGTAGAGAATGCTGGTGACTGTAGAGAAGGCTGTCGTCTGTAGAGAAGGCTGGTGACTGTAGAGAAGGCTGGTGACTGTAGAGAAGGCTGGTGACTGTAGAGAAGGCTAGTGACTGTAGAGAAGGCTGGTGACTGTAGAGAAGGCTGGTGACTGTAGAGAAGGCTGGTGACTGTAGAGAAGGCTAGTGACTGTAGAGAAGGCTGGTGACTGTAGAGAAGGCTAGTGACTGTAGAGAAGGCTGGCGTATGTGGCGAAGGCTAGCGACTGTAGAGAAGGCTGGCGTATGTGGCGAAGGCTAGCGACTTTAGAGAAGGCTGGCGTATGTGGCGAAGGCTAGCGACTTTAGAGAAGGCTGGCGTATGTGGCGAAGGCTAGCGACTTTAGAGAAGGCTGGTGTATGTGGCGAAGGCTAGCGACTTTAGAGAAGGCTGGCGTATGTGGCGAAGGCTAGCGACTTTAGAGAAGGCTGGCGTATGTGGCGAAGGCTAGCGACTTTAGAGAAGGCTGGCGTATGTGGCGAAGGCTAGCGACTTTAGAGAAGGCTGGCGTATGTGGCGAAGGCTAGCGACTTTAGAGAAGGCTGGCGTATGTGGCGAAGGCTGGCGTATGTGGCGAAGGCCGACGTCTGTGGCAAAGGGATAGCTAACGCGATTCGCAATCCTTCCTCCCGCGTTCGAAATCAGTTGCAGGTTATTTGGAAGCAGACCACCGTGTGTTGATTTCTAACAAAGGTATGAGCGTCAGGCTCTCAGAAAGCAATGGCAAACTACTGAACGTAAACTTACTTATTAAATAACAAGCAGCTAAACAATATTTATCTTCAACAGCCAGTGAAGAGTTCAAATATTAATAGTACCAGTAGCAATCTGATTATGTGTCCGTCAGATCTTCCCTCGGAGTCCCGAGTGTCGGTCAGATCCTCTGGCCACTCCCTGTAGCACCATTCTCTCCAGGCTGTGATGATCTATCCGTTCTCACACATGATACACACCATCCCACAGTTGTTGAGAAATAGTTGAGAAAATTGTTGAGAAATACCCAGTTAAGAACAAACAAATTGCAGAGAATATCCTTCATCGTGTGAAATTCTGCCGTTGATTGGATTATTCTAAATTTAACGTCCTTAATACATCTTCCATCAATAAACTTAAGTAAAAGAACACAGGAAGGATCCAGTCCTCTACTACAGCCATGTCCCACCGGACCCAGTCCTCTACTACAGCCTGTCCCACTGGACCCAGTCCTCTACTACAGCCCTGTTCCACAAGACCCAGTCCCCTACTACAGCCTGTCCCACCGGACCCAGTCCTCTACACTAGCCTGTCCTACCGGACCCAGTCCTCTACACTCGCTTGTCCCACCGTACCCAGTCCTCTACTACAGCCATGTCCCTCGGGACCCAGTCCTCTACTACAGCCCTGTCCCAATGAACCCAGTCCTCTACTACAGCCCTGTCCCACCGTACCCAGTCCTCTACTACAGCCCTGTCCCACCGTACCCAGTCCTCTACTACAGCCCTGTCCCAATGGACCCAGTCCTCTACTACAGCCCTGTCCCAATGGACCCAGTCCTCTACTACAGCCCTGTCCCAATGAACCCAGTCCTCTACTACAGCCCTGTCCCACCGTACCCAGTCCTCTACTACAGCCCTGTCCCACCGGACCCAGTCCTCTACACCAGCCTGTCCCACCATACCCAGTCCTCTACTACAGCCATGTCCCACGGGCCCCAGTCCTCTACTACAGCCCTGTCCCAATGAACCCAGTCCTCTACTACAGCCCTGTCCCACCGTACCCAGTCCTCTACTACAGCCCTGTCCCACCGTACCCAGTCCTCTACTACAGCCCTGTCCCAATGGACCCAGTCCTCTACTACAGCCCTGTCCCAATGGACCCAGTCCTCTACTACAGCCCTGTCCCAATGAACCCAGTCCTCTACTACAGCCCTGTCCCACCGTACCCAGTCCTCTACTACAGCCCTGTCCCACCGGACCCAGTCCTCTACACCAGCCTGTCCCACCGTACCCAGTCCTCTACTACAGCCATGTCCCACGGGCCCCAGTCCTCTACTACAGCCCTGTCCCACTGGACCCAGTCCTCTACTACAGCCATGTCCCACGGGACCCAGTCCTCTGCTACAGCCCTGTGCCACCGTACCCAGTCCTCTACAACAGCCCTGTCCCAATGGACCCAGTCCTCTACTACAGCCCTGTCCCACCGTACCCAGTCCTCTACTACAGCCCTGTCCCAATGGACCCAGTCCTCTACTACAGCCCTGTCCCAATGGACCCAGTCCTCTACTACAGCCCTGTCCCAATGAACCCAGTCCTCTACTACAGCCCTGTCCCACCGGACCCAGTCCTCTACACCAGCCTGTCCCACCGTACCCAGTCCTCTACTACAGCCATGTCCCACGGGCCCCAGTCCTCTACTACAGCCCTGTCCCACTGGACCCAGTCCTCTACTACAGCCATGTCCCACCGGACCCAGTCCTCTACTACAGCCTGTCCCACTGGACCCAGCCCTCTACTACAGCCTGTCCCACTGGACCCAGCCCTCTACTACAGCCATGTCCCACGGGACCCAGTCCTCTACTACAGCCCTGTCCCACTGGACCCAGTCCTCTACTACAGCCATGTCCCACGGGACCCAGTCCTATACTACAGCCCTGTCCCACTGGACCCAGTCCTCTACTACAGCCATGTCCCACGGGACCCAGTCCTTTACTACAGCCATGTCCCACGGGACCCAGTCCTCTACTACAGCCCTGTCCCACTGGACCCAGTCCTCTACTACAGCCATGTCCCACGGGACCCAGTCCTCTACTACAGCCATGTCCCACGGGACCCAGTCCTCTACTACAGCCCTGTCCCACTGGACCCAGTCCTCTACTACAGCCATGTCCCACGGGACCCAGTCCTCTACTACAGCCCTGTCCCACTGGACCCAGTCCTCTACTACAGCCCTGTCCCACGGGACCCAGTCCTCTACTACAGCCCTGTCCCACGGGACCCAGTCCTCTACTACAGCCCTGTCCCACCAGACTACAGCTTCTACAGGTATGTGCCACTTACAGTGATGAACGCAAACAAAGATGACATCAACCAATCCTATTTCACCACAAATTCCATGGGCATGTCACGAAAAACAAGTTTTATACCCTTTGCAGGACATCGCAGTTAAACCCAGCATTATGGTGATATTCTAGGCAATTTTACGCATGTCGTGAGAAGTGAAAAGCTGGAGTATGTCGTGAAAAGAGGAAGGAATGAGGTGGAGGAGAGGCAGGAGGAGACAGTTTGACATCATGGTATGGAGGAACATTAGTATCAGAAATTACTGGCTGCAAAAGTAGCAGAAGGCTGTGGACAGACATGATCACCAACGCCACACGGCATGGACTATAAGAAGATTGTCAGCACAAGTAATAGAGGGTTATGGACAGACACGATCAGCCACGCTACACGGCTGGACTATAAGAAGATTGTCAGTACACGAGACAAATGGCTGTGGACAGACATGATCACCAACGCCAGACGGCATGGACTATAAGAACCCTATGATAGACCATCACCAAACTGTTGGGTCGACTGCCAATGAATCACTCCAAGACAGAAGCAAAAACGGGGTACACAAGTCAAGAAGATCCCTTTCATTGCACCGGGTGTTATCCCATATGGCTCGGTCTCCTTCTGCAGGGCGGCCTGCCGAAAACATCGCATAAAGCACAAACTCCGTAGCTCCAGCGACGACCCCCAGGAGACTCCGAGAAAACTGTACTCGTGAACCGAACGAATTAGACCGGAATCGAACCCACACACTTTGGAGCGCAAGGCACACGACTTGACCGCCGGCCCACGGAGACACTGTCCTTGAAAGAAAAAAAACACCCATGAAACGGGGCGGGAACCTGACAACACACAGCCTTAGGGGCGTGCCAGCCTGACCAGATATGACCAAACATGACCGGACATGACCAGACATGACCAGACGTGACCAGGCATGACCAGACATGACCAGGCGTGACCAGATATGACCAGGCGTGACCGGACATGACCAGACATGACCAGACATGACCAGACAGCAATACCGAGCCTTAGAGGCGTGCCAGCCTGACCAGACATGATCAGACATGACCAGACATGACCAGGCATGACCAGACATGCCAGCCTGACCAGATATGACCAAACATGACCGGACATGACCAGACGTGACCAGGCATGACCAGGCGTGACCAGACATGACCAGGCGTGACCAGATATGACCAGGTGTGACCGGACATGACAAAAAAAAACAACACCGAGCCTTAGAGGCGTGCCAGTCTGACCAGGCGTGACCAGACATGACCAGACATGACCAGACATGACCAGACAGCAACACCGAGCCTTAGAGGCGTGACAGCCTGACCAGACATGACCAGACATGATCAGACATGACCAGATATGACCAGGCATGACCAGACATGCCAGACATGACCAGGCGTGACCAGACATGACCAGACATGACCAGACATAAACAGACAGCAACACCGAGCCTTAGAGGCGTGCCAGCCTGACCAGACATGACCAGACGTGACCAGACACGACCAGACATGACCAGACATGACCGGATGTGATCACGAGTGACCAGGCGTGACCAGGCGTGATCAGACATGATCAGACATGACCAGACATGACCAGGCATGACCAGACGTGACCATGCGTGGCCAGACATGATCAGACATGACCAGACGTGACCAGGCGTGACCAGACATGACCAAAAAAAAACCACCCAGTCTTATGGGCATGCTAGCCTGACCAGACATGACCAGGCGTGACCAGACACGACCAGACGTGACCAGACATGACCAGACGTGACCAGATACGATCAAAAAACAACACCCAGCCTTACAGGCGTGCCAGCCTGACAGGGCATGACCAGAAAGCAACACCCAGCCTTAGAGGCGTGCCAGCCTGACAGGGCATGACCAGACATGACCAGAAAGCAACAACAAGAAATAATCAACACCAAGCTTAAAAAGAGATATAATAGGAAGCAAAACCAGCAACAACATATACGATAGCACGAGATGGAAGGAAACACTGCAAGGCCCCAAATATAACACGTCAATAGAATGACAGTTGAACAGACCCTGAAAAAAAAACCGTTTTCTTGAAGCAAGCAAGCGAACAAACAAGCAAACAAGGATCACCAACCTCTGGAGTGTCTCCATAAGAACTTCAGCCTCCTTCTGAGAGATGTTCCTTGACCTTGGGGGTCCACAATAGCAGACTTGTGCGACGGAAGTTCGGCCACCTTCAGGTTGTTGATCCCTGCTTTCCTGCAAGGACATAACAATCGTGGGAAAACCTTGTGTCTGGAGTTTGTGGCCTTGTGTTTTTGGTGGTATTTCTGATGTCATTTCTAGTGTTATTTCTCATTTTATATCTCGTGTTATTTTTCATGTTATTTCTCCTGTATTACCCACCATACTGACCAATAAAAATATATCAACTGAAACGAGAAAAAGAGTGTTGAAGTGCTACATAGTACCTGTACTTTTGTATGGATGTGAAGCGTAGACAATGAGCAGACAAGCTGAAAAACATCTGGTGGCTGTGGAAATGTAGTTTCTGAGGAAAATCCAAAGAATAACATGGACAGACAGAAAAATCAATAAACCTGTTCTTCAAGAAACAAATGAAGATCATAAACTGATTATAGACATTAGACGTAGATAGTCATTTGATTTGGGCATGTTATGAGAAGAAATGAATTGGATAACTTGGTGACAACTGAAAGATTGAAGGGAAGAGACCAAGGGAAAGACCGAGAAGTAAATACCTGGATGGCTTGGCCACGTGGCATGGTCGAGACAGGAACACGGAGCTGATCTACGACTCTGGTGATCGAGTGAGAAGGCAAAACATGACCGCCCACGCTTATCGGCATGACACATGATGGATGGATGGATGGACCCACCATTCTCAGTTGAGAGATGGAAGGTGTAGTGGTCATCCCACCACTGTCACAGGGATCACAGCAGTAGCACCTTTCGTTCAACCTTCATGGCGGGATGGGAAAATGGAGAAGGCGTGGATGTATAACTTTCCATATACATTTTCTAGCGCAGTGATTCTCAGCATTTTTTGGCCCGTGACCCCCTTCACCATATTTTCAAAACGTCATCCCCCCCCCCCCCCCCCTTCCTATCAAAAATTTGGTCCGTGCCTCCCTTCACCGTATCTTCAGAACGTCATTCTCCCCTTTCATATTTCCTATCTAAAAATCTCCCCACCCCAACACTAAAGATGGAAGGTAAATTTAATAGCATATACTAAAACAAGTCTAGACATCCACATAAAACATGATTTGTGGGTCTACTTACCTTATAAAATGAATTTTAGAAGGATGAGACGTACATAACTGTAAAGTATGAAGGGGAAAACAATATCAAGTAATCGGTTCTTGTATTAACGCGATCTTGAAATGGTCTTCATCCCTCCCCTCCCCCATGGAAACCCTAAAATTCCCCCCCTGGGGGGGGGGGGGGAATTCCCCACCGGTTGAGAACCACTGTTCTAGCGCGCTAATGCGATCGGTTTGAGCTGTCCATCATCTTTTCCAGGGCTGAAGTTGTGGCTACAGGTATACATGAAGCCAGTCCTCTAGCACTGTGGTATTCTGCATGTGTGCATCAACACCAGATGAAGAAGTTATTGAAAACTACTCAGTTGAGAAATACTCAGTTGAGAAATACTCAGTTGAGAAATACTCAGTTGAGAAATACTCAGTTGAGAAAGATAAATTGCAGAGAATATTTATGAAATTCTGTCCTTGCTTGGGCTATTCAGGAATGTAGAAGATATAAATGGAATCAGCATTGGAGGACGAAACATCAATTACATTAGATATGCAGATGATACAGTATTGATTGCAGACAATGCACAAGATCTACAACAATTAGTAGACGCAGTTTTTGTACACAGTGAGCAGCCGGAGTTGGAATTATATTGTAAGAAGACACAGGTTATGGTCGTCACTAGGAAGAACGAAGTACCACAATGTAATATACAAGTAAATGGGAATATTTTTCAACAAGTGAATCGGTACAATTATCTCGGAACAGTCATAACATCTGATGGGAGATGCCTTGAAGAGATTAGAACAAGAATCGCCATGGCGAAAGTAGACTTTAGCAAGAGAAAAACATTCTGACCAATAAAAAGATGTCAATTGAAACGAGAAAAAGAGTGTTGAGGGGATACATAGAGCCTGTTCTTTTATATGGATGTGAAGCGTGGACAATGAACAGTCAAGCTGAAAAACATCTGATGGCTGCAGAAATATGGTTTCTGAGGAAAATGCAAAGAATACCAAGGACAGACAGAAAAACCAATGACCAAGTACTACAGGAAACAAATGAAAATCGTAAATTGATTAGAGAAATTAGACGTAGACAGTCAACATTTTTTGGACATGTTATGAGAAGAAATGGATTGAAGAACTTAGTGACAGCTGGCAAGATTGAAGGGAACAGACCAAGAGGAAGACCGAGAGGAAAATACCTGGATGGCTTGGCCAAATGGCATGGACGAGACATTAACACCGAGCTGATCCACGACGCTGGTGATCGTGTGAAATGGCGAGTCATGACCGCCCACGCTTTCCGGCATGGCACATGATTGATTGATTGATTGATTGGGCTATACTACATTTAACTTCCTTAATATGTCTATCAGCCGGTCTCCCTGGCGTGGGTGTTAAGGACGTTGTTCGCAGTCCCGTATACTCTCGTACGAAACACAGCGGCGAGAGATTCAGCAGCGAATCGCTTCGCGTTGGTTACTTACGGAGGGTATGTGAGCCGGTCGTTCAGAAAGCAAAGGCAAACTACTGAACGTAAAACTTGCCAAGACATCAACAGCAGATGAAAAACGCTGGTGTTGACTGCAATGTCCTGTAAAGGATATGCGAAGAAAAATACTTCTGTCATCTGTGTGTTGCGTAGAATGATTAACCGATAAACCAAGT
>OY992895.1:7692860-7777860 GCA_963921405.1 Cepaea hortensis
TTTTGGCTCGAAATGTTCTTTGACAATGTGGGCAAAGAATGCTTGACGTCTCTGGAGGAGGATTTCCTATGTTTTTTCTGTCCTGCCTTTTCTTCACAGCTCTTGCAGTCCTGGTTGCCTCACAAGTGACTGCACCCTTGCGTAATGATGCACGCCACGAATTTTGGTCTCTGGCTGCAGTCTCCCAGGTGTCATGATGAATTCCAAAAGCCTTCAGTGAAATTTTCAGAGTGTCTTTAAAGCGTTTCCTCTGGCCGCCTTAGGAGCGTTTACCAGAACGCAGTTCGCTGTAAAAAATTTGTTTAGGGAGCCTGTGAATATATATATATATTCATCAGCATTCCGAGCCATTGAGGTTCTTTTCTGCAGATACAAGCCGTCTCCATTCGTCTCTCTGGTTGAACTTCTCTTGCCAGTCGCTGATTCCAAGTGCTTGTAGATCTGTATATATATTATCTCTCAACCGTCTTCTTGGTCTACCTCGGGGTCTACGGTCATTTATGTCCTGAGTATAAGCGAGTTTTGTTTCCCTATTATCTTCCACTCTTTCTTCATATATATATATATATATATATATATATCAATGACAGAAGTAACGTAACCTTGTGTGGATGTGAAAGCAAAGGGAAAACATCTATTACCTTCCCAAGTATTCACATAAAAATACATTGAAAAGTCATTGAGCAATCCCGTGAATAGTGTAACTAGAAACGCTTTTGTCTGGAATCCACGAATCACATGAAATAGAGGAAGATCCCAAACGCATGGAGCAATAATGATCTGGTTACACTCTCCACCGATGCCAAGTTCCAGTACTGGCCTTGCTCACCCCGTTGACTTTAGAACTTGTAGAGGGGGAGGAGAGCTCTACAACACCCATCCCGTGGATACGGTACTTCAGTAGCTGATCGGGAAAATGATTTCAACATCTCCGAGATATGCAAGCCATTTCCAGACCGCCTCAACGCCAATAGCTGTGAGGGTTCTAACACTTCACACACACACGACAGGTTCGAGCAAGGTGACTTGTTGTTTGTATATTGCTTGTAAAACGTTAATAGGTTAACTTGAGAGTTACAATTCAGTTTTCGTTGTGGACGAACATTTACCGCGCGAATTGGACTGATCAGTCACATTCGCTACCGACATGGGTTGTAGTTATTATGCTCTTTGTGAAGCAGTGTAACAAACTGTCGTCTGTCTAGACGGCCAGATACCAGCAGAATGTAACAAACTGTCGTCTGTCTAGACGGCCAGATACCAGCAGAATGTAACAAACTGTCGTCTGTCTAGACGGCCAGATACCAGCAGAATGTAACAAACTGTCGCCTTCTAGACGTCCAGGTGCCAGTTGTAAAATGCAGTCTTTAAGAACAGCCAGAGACAACATATGTGCATGTTAGCATTTCCCAATGGATAACAACGTTCCCTCGTAAACTTCCGGTGTGTTGATGCTGGGGTAGCAGGTTCTCGTCCTCTCGTAAATTACAAGTACCCCAGAAGTCGGAGAGGGTTCGCCTGATGGCGAGGGACATTGAAAGTAGGGAAAGTAAAACCACACGCAAACATCAGTCCGGTACACTAGAGGTAGTAACACGTGTATGGAATATGCTTGAGTTCATGTGAGTGAACGCAACACAAACAAACAAACAAACAAACAAACAAACAAACAAACACATACACACAAACAAACAAACAAACAAACACATACATACAAACAAACAAACATATACACACAAACAAACAAACACATACACACAAACAAACAAACAAACCCATACACACAAACAAACAAACAAACACATACACACAAACAAACAAACATATACACACAAACAAACAAACACATACAAACAAACAAACAAACAAACAAACAAACACATACAAACAAACAAACACATACACCCAGCAAACAAACAAAGACATACACACAAACAAACACACAAACAAACAAACACATACACACAAACAAACAAACACATACACATAAACAAACAAACACATACACACAAACAAACAAACAAACAAATACACACAAACAAACAAACACATACACACAAACAAACAAACACATACACACAAACAAACACATACACACAAACAAACAAACAAACACATACACACAGACAAACAAACACATACACACAAACAAACAAACAAACCCATACACACAAACAAACAAACAAACACATACACACAAACAAACAAACATATACACACAAACAAACAAACACATACACACAAACAAACAAACAAACAAACAAACAAAGACATACACCCAGAAAACAAACAAAGACATACACACAAACAAACACACAAACAAACAAACACATACACACAAACAAACAAACACATACACACAAACAAACAAACACATACACACAAACAAACAAACAAACAAATACACACAAACAAACAAACACATACACACAAACAAACAAACACATACACACAAACAAACACATACACACAAACAAACAAACAAACAAACACATACACACAGACAAACAAACACATACACACAAACAAACAAACACATAAACACAATCAAACAAACACATACACACAAACAAACAAACACATACACACAAACAAACAAACACAAACACATACACACAAACAAACAAACAAACACATACACACAAACAAACACATACACACAAACAAACAAACACATACACACAAACAAACAAACACATACAAACAAACAAACAAACAAACAAGCAAACAAACAAACACATACACACAAACAAACAAACAAACACATACACACAAACAAACAAACATATACACACAAACAAACAAACACATACAAACAAACAAACAAACAAACGAACACATACAAACAAACAAACAAACGAACACATACACACAAACAAATAAACACATACACACAAACAAACGAACACATACACACAAACACATACACACAAACAAACAAACAAACAAACAAACACATACAAACAAACAAACAAACAAACGAACACATACACACAAACAAACAAACAAACAAACACATACACACAAACAAACACATACACACAAACAAACAAACAAACACATACACACAAACAAACAAACACATACACAAACAAACAAACACATACACACACACAAACAAACACATACACACAAACAAACAAACACATACACACAAACAAACAAACAAACACATACACACAAACAAACAAACACATACACAGAAACAAACAAACACATACACACAAACAAACAAACAAACACATACACACAAACAAACAAACATATTCACACAAACAAACACACACACACAAACAAACAAACAAACACATACAAACAAACAAACAAACAAACGAACACATACATACAAACAAACAAACAAACACATACACACAAACAAACAAACAAACAAACACATACAAACAAACAAACAAACGAACACATACACACAAACAAACAAACAAACAAACAAACACATACACACAAACAAACACATACACACAAACAAACAAACAAACACCTACACACAAACAAACAAACACATACACAAACAAACAAACACATACACACAAACAAACAAACACATACACACAAACAAACAAACACATACACAAAAACAAACAAACAAACACATACACACAAACAAACAAACAGATACACAGAAACAAACAAACACATACACACAAACAAACAAACAAACACATACACACAAACAAACAAACATATTCACACAAACAAACAAACACACACAAACAAACAAACAAACAAACACATACAAACAAACAAACAAACAAACGAACACATACATACAAACAAACAAACAAACACATACACACAAACAAACGAACACATACACACAAACACATACACACAAACAAACAAACAAGCATATACAAACAAACAAACAAACACATACACACAAACAAACAAACACATACACACAAACAAATAAACACATACACACAAACAAACAAACACATACACACAAACAAACAAACACATACACACAAACAAACAAACACATACACACAAACAAACAAACACATACACACAAACAAACAAACACATACACACAAACAAACCAACACATACACACAAACAAACACATACACACAAACAAACAAACAAAGAAACACATACACACAAACAAACAAACACATACACACAAACAAACACATACACACAAACAAATAAACAAACAAACACATACACACAAACAAACACATACACACAAACAAACAAACAAACACATACACACAAACAAACAAACATATACACACAAACAAACAAACACATACACACAAACAAACAAACAAACAAACAAACACATACAAACAAACAAACAAACGAACACATACACACAAACAAACAAACAAACACATACACAGAAACAAACGAACACATACACACAAACAAATAAACACATACACACAAACAAACAAACACATACACACAAACAAACAAACACATACACACAAACAAACAAACACATACACACAAACAAACCAACACATACACACAAACAAACACATACAAACAAACAAACAAACAAACAAACACATACACACAAACAAACAAACACATACACACAAACAAACACATACACACAAACAAATAAACAAACAAACACATACACACAAACAAACACATACACACAAACAAACAAACAAACACATACACACAAACAAACAAACATATACACACAAACAAACAAACACATACACACAAACAAACAAACAAACAAACACATACAAACAAAAAAACAAACGAACACATACACACAAACAAACAAACAAACACATACACAGAAACAAACGAACACATACACAAAAACAAACAAACAAACAAACAAACAAACAAACACATAAAAACAAACAAACAAACGAACACATACACACAAACAAACAAACAAACACATACACACAAACAAACACATACACACAAACAAACAAATACATACACACAAACAAACAAACACATACACACAGCAAACAAACAAACACATACACACAAACAAACAAACAAATACATACACACAAACAAACAAACACATACACACAAACAAACAAACAAACAAACACACACAAACAAACAAACACATACACACAAACAAACAAACACATACACACAAACAAACAAACAAACACATACACACAAACAAATAAACATATACACACAAACAAACAAACACATACACACAAACACACAAACCAACAAACAAACACATACCAACAAACAAACAAACAAACGAACACATACACACAAACAAACAAACAAACACATACACACAAACAAATGAACACATACACACAAACACATACACACAAACAAACAAACAAACAAACACATACAAACAAACAAACAAACAAACAAACAAACGAACACATACACACAAACAAACAAACAACACATACACACAAACAAACAAACACATACACACAAACAAACAAACAAACACATACACACAAACAAACAAACACATACACACAAACAAACAAACACATACACACAAACAAACAAACACATACACACAAACAAACAAACACATACACACAAACAAACAAACACATACAAACAAACAAACAAACAAACAAACAAACAAGCAATCAAACAAACACATACACACAAACAAACAAACAAACAAACACATACACACAAACAAACAAACATATACACACAAACAAACAAACACATACACACAAACAAACAAACAAACAAACACATACAAACAAACAAACAAACAGACAAACAAACAAACAAACAAACAAACAAACACATACACACAAACAAACAAACATATACACACAAACAAACAAACACATACACACAAACAAACACAAACAAACAAACAAACAAACACATACACACAAACAAACAAACACATACAAACAAACACATACACACAAACAAACAAAGATAACCAACCCTAACCATAGGTATTAAACTGTTGAAAAGATTGATTATGTACCTTCAAGCGTGACGTACATGCGTGTAAAAACACCACCCATTAAGTAACCGACTGCTGGTCCTAGGGTTGCCATCGCCAGGACGATACCTGTAGTAGGTAATAATTAATAATCACTGATACATTAGTTTGTTGTGGGTGATAATGACGTTACCTTAACTTAGGATGGTGAGAAGGAGAGGACTCTAACTTAGGAGGATGATAATGATTAGACCCTAACTTAGGAAGATGATAATGATTGGACCCTAACTTAGAAAGATGATAATGATTGGATCCAAACTTAGAAAGATGATAATGATTGGACCCTAACTTAGAAAGATGATAAAGAGAAGACCTTAACTTAGGAAGACGGTAATGATTGAACCTTAACTTAGGATGATGATAATGATTGGACCTTAATTTATAGAGATGACAATGATTGGACCCTAACTTAGGAAGATGATAAAGAGAAGACCTTAACTTACATAGATGATAATGATTGGACCCTGACTCATGAAGATGATAATGATTTGATCCCTACTTATGAAGATTATAAAGAGAGGACTCTAACTTAGGAAGATGATAACGATTTGAACCCAACTTTGGAAAATTATAATGATGGAACCCTAACTTAGGAAGATGATAATGATTTGATCCCTACTTATGAAGATTATAAAGAGAGGACTCTAACTTTGGAAGATAATAAAGATTGAAAACTAACTTGGGAAGATGATAATGATTGGACCCTAACTTAGGAAGATGATAAAGAGAAGACCTTAACTTAGGAACATGATAATGTTTGGACCCTAACTTAGGAAGATAATGATTTGATCCTAACTTATAAAGATGATAATGCTTTGATCCTAACTTGTGAAGATGATAATGCTTTTATCCTAACTTGTGAAGATGATAAAGAGAGGACTCTACCTTAGGAAGATGATAAAGAGAGAACACTAACTTAGGAAGATGATATAGAGAAGACTGTAACTTAGGAAGATGATAATGATTGGACCCTAACTTAACTTAAGAAGATGATAATGATTAGACCCTAACTTAGGAATGTGATAATGATTTGATCCTAACTTATGAAGATGATAAAGAGAGGATTCTAACTTAGGAAGATGATAAAGAGAGGACCCTTATTTAGGAAGATGACAAAGGGAGAGAAAGAGAGGGCTCTAACTTAGGAGGATGATAAGGAGAGGACTTTAACTTAGGACGATGATAAAGAGAGGACTCCAACTTAGGAAGATGACAGAGAGAGAGAGAGAGAGAGAGAGAGAGAGAGAGAGAGAGAGAGAGAGAGAGAGAGAGAGAGAGAGAGAGGACTCTAACTTAGGAAGATGATAAAGAGACGAACCTAACTTAAGAAGGTGATAAAAAGAAGACCCTGACTTGGGATTGTGATAAATAGAGGACCCTAAATTAGGAAGGCGTTAAAGAGAGGACACTAACTTGAAAATATGGTAAAATCAGGACAGTAACTTGCCTTACTGATAAAATCAGGAGAGTGACTTGGGAAGATGATTAAGTCAGGACAGTAACTTAGGAAGATGACTAAGCCAGGAAAGTAATTTGGGAAGATGAAAAAATCAAGTCCGTAACTTTAGATGATGATACATTCAGGACAGTAGTCTTTGTGAAATGATAAATTCACAACAATAACATGGATTATGTTAATGTCAAGACATTAACATCTGTAAAATGATTAAACCAAGACAGTAACATCTGGGAAATGATATAAAAATCAAGACAGTAACATCTGGGAAATGATAAAAAAATCAAGACAGTAATATCTGTAAAATAGATGGTGGCCATGTAATTCGGAATCCGCTAAGGAGTGTGCAACAACTCACCTACCGAACCCACCATCCCTGAAAATGGATGGCACTCGTGCGTAGGGCCTATACCGGGCCGTCTCGGCAATCGGTCACATCGGACAAGGTCGAGACGAGCAGGAGGGCCGCCGGGGTGAGCGTGGAAGCCTGGGGAGTGATTCTCGGTGGAGCTATCCGGGTGCAGATCTTGGTGGTAGTAGTACATATTCAAACGAGAACTTAGTTAGTTAATCAAGGTTCCAACTTCACGGTAACGGGTCGTCCCCATTATGATCCGTTCCTGTGCCAGTGAATATCACACAAAATGCTCCCCACTGTCCAATGTGAAAAGTGGAACAGACAGGAGTCTCGGCAATCCAACAACCCGCATAGATACACTGTGCATAATGCCGCCGCCAGAATGCCAACACAAAAGTCATCCACGAACAACACAGTTCATTGTTGATGGCAGTCACCAGAAAGACCTCATTGACCCGGGTTTTCTCACATGGCTCTATCTCTATCCGCAGGGCGACCCGCCGAAAGCGTTGCATTAAGCACGAACTCCGTAGATCCAGCGCCGACTCTCAGTAGTCTCCTGAAAAATGCACTCGTGAACCGAAAAGGCAAATCAGTCAATTCAGCAGCAGCCGGTAGCCATTGTTCCGAACATGCGGGTCACTGTACAAACAAAAGCGGACATGTAAAAGCTTTCCACGTGAATATCACAGCTCACAGAGTCGCGCCACGCACTCACTCAGTAGCAGGGCGACTCAAACGAGAACTTAGACGACTGAAGTCTAGAAAGGTTCTATGTGAAAATCAGTTGAACATGTACACTGTCTGTCCGGTCGGAGTCTGCCCGCAGCCTATCGAAAGGGAATCGGGTTAATATTCCCGAACCCATGGACTGCCTCTGCCTTCCCTTGAGGGCTGACAGTGAAGTCATCGACCGTTCTAACTTGACCAGCTGGGATGTGGAAGGCACCACAAAAGCGAGAGTCCCCCAGGAATGCTAACCTGGTTAAAAAAGCACGCTAAAGTCGGATGCGTTGGAGAAAGGGTTTTGGCCCAAGGGCGCCTAACAGACACACCGCAAATACGTCTTAAAAAAACAAAACAACAACACTCCGGATGAACGCAGAAGAAGATGAAGATATCTGTAAAATGAAAAAAAAAAAAAAAAAACCAGGCTAGTAATGTCTGGAAAATTATGAAACCAAGACAGTAACATCTGGGAAATGATAAAAACCAAGACAGTAACATCTGGGAAATGATAAAAACTAAAACAGTAATATCTGGAAAAAGATGAAACCAAGACACTAACACCTGGGAAATGATAAAAACCTAAGACAGTAATATCTGGAAAAAGATGAAACCAAGACACTAACACCTGGGAAATGATAAAAACCAAGACAGTAACATCTGGGAAATGACATAAACCAAGACAGTAACATCTGGGAAATGATAAAAACCAATACAGTTACATCTGGGACATGATAAAAACCAAAACAGTAATATCTGGAAAATGATGAAAACAAGACAGTAACATCAGGAAAATGATAAAAACCAAGACAGTAACATTTGGGAAATGATAAAAACCAAGACAGTAATATCTGGGACATGATGAAAACCAAAACAGTAATATCTGGAAAATGATGAAAACAAGACAGTAACACATGGGAAATGATTAAAAAACAACCCAAGACAGTAACATCTGGGGAATAATAAAACCAATACAGTAACATGGGAAGATACTGTTTAAGAAAGTAAATGGAAGATATGTAGTTACCATAATATTTTCTGTCTCTGCATGAAAAAATTTCATTTATTTTACAAGATGTCGCTACCAAGCCCAACATTTATTGGTTGTTTGTAATTTCCTTGGGAATTTTACATTCAGTAGTTTGCCATTGCTTTCTGAAATTCCGACGCTCATACCATTCTGAAAAACGGCTCAAAGTGATCTACTGCCATATCTCTCCCCCCTCCATTCTGACATCGAACCTCATACGTCATGATTGTAGAACGAATGTCTGTTATTCGGTACTTAGGGACCCATATACTCAAGGACATGACCTACATCTTATGTCCTGCATAATGTCAACTGTCTGGGAATAAAACCCCCAAAAAACCAAAAACTGTCATATACTGCTTATAGTACCTTGCAGGGTAAGACATGGGGGGGGGGGGGAGTCTTGAGACTGAGGAATTAAGACCGCCTGGCTAGTACAGTCGCCTAGAACTGTAAAGGTTAGGGTTTTCTTTTTGCCCCTTGCAGAAAAAAATCCACACCTTACCGAGGATTCGAACCTTTTCTCCTGAAAAAGACCCCGGAATTTCAGCCACTTGGGCAACCGGGGATGGAATACTGACCCGTGTAAAATCCAGTGTTGTGTTTGGAAGTGTTGCCATCGATGTAGGTGATGGTGAAAGAGATTCTGGGCGCCTTTGCGATACCCTGCAGGACCATCCCAATGACGATGATGACCAAGGACATCTCGGCAAAGTTGGTCGATGCTACAGCGATTGCGCGATCATCTCTTCGCAGAGCTAAACAGAGAGAGAGGTATAATTCGTCATATCATAGAAATAAACGGGCTGTACTTATGAGTAAAATGTTAGAATTACAACATGATTCGAACATGATTCGAGTAGGTAAGAAACAAGACAAACCGGAAGAGAATTTACTCGATCCTAGAAACATGCTCATGAATTACGCCGCTTCTGGAAGTCATTGTTCAGGGCGTCATCTGGGAATTTAAGTCAGAGTGTATTGTGGTGGTTCATTGATTGTAGCTGTTCTGGTCATCGATGTTTTCTGTGGAACTCATCTCTGACCACACATACACATCATGACCGTAACTACACACTAACAGCAATAACATTGACAGCAATCTTCATTGTATTTTCGCCATTTAACTTTTATTGACTGTTTTTAGTTGCCAGTCGGCAACTTACCTAGGATCAACAAGGCAGTTAGACGGACAGTTAGAGCACTGATTTGCTGACCTTGCAGCTTCTGCAGCTTGTCATGTTCAAGATGTATTGGTGTTATCTTTCCTCTGGAGTAAACTAGGCAAGCCGAGAGAGGGTTCAAGCTGCATGGGCAACCCATGGACTCTACAATTCAGCCCAGACTTTGTGCTGTGGAGACGTATAACTCCAGCCCTAGTCACCACTATGGGTTGTAGTTATTATGCCTGTTTTGAAGCACAATGTAACCGACTATTGTCTGTCAAGACGGCCAGGTGCCAGCAGGTTGTTTAAGGAATGTCTTTGTCTTTGTAAAGCTTTCGGATGGATATTCTACTTGAGATGCCATCTGACCTGTGCAAGCTCGTCTGCCTCTTCTGGCTGTCAAGAATACACGGAAGTAGGCACACATATACTAAAGTATGGACCCATACATGAAAGTAGGCACCCATACACTAAGGAAGACATCCATACACTAAAGGAGACACTCATACACTGAAGGAGGCACCCATACATTAAAGTAGGCACCAATACACTAAAGTAGACATCCATACACGAAAGTAGACATCCATACACTAAAGTAGGCACTCATATACTAAGATAGGCAACCATACACTAAAGTAGGCACCCATACACTAAAGTAGGCACCAATACACTAAAGTAGGCACCCATACACTAAAGTAGGCACCCATACACTAAAGTAGGCACCCATACACTAAAGTAGGCACCCATACACTACAAGAGGGACCCATATATAAAAGGAGGCACCCATACACTAAAAAAAGGCACCCATACACCAAAGTAGGCACCCATGCACTAAAGTAGCCACCCATACAGTAAAGTTGGCACCCATACACTAAAGTAGGCACCCATACACTAAAGTAGACAACCATACACGAAAGTAGCCACCCATATACTAAAGTAAGCACCCATACACTAAAGTAGGCACCCATACACTAAAGTAGGCACCCATATACTAAAGTTGGCACCCATACACTAAAGTAGGCACCCATACACTAAAGTAGACAACCATACACTAAAGTAGCCACCCATATACTAAAGTAAGCACCCATACACTAAAGTAGGCACCCATACACTAAAGTAGGCACCCATATACTAAAGTAGGTACCCGTACACGAAAGTAGGCACCCAAACACTAAAGTAGGCACCCATATTCAATTCAATTCAGTTCAATTGAACTTTATTTTAAAAGGGTTACAAATTGGGCACGCTGGCCCGTCTTACATTCGGCCCTTCTAATCACTCATCTTTCATTCATCAATAGTGCATGATGCATTCACATAGGAAAATGCATTGTCAAATGAATGTTGTAAACATAAACAATGCATATTGCAATGTTATGAGACACATCCCTCACCCACCCACACAACCTCTTTCCACCCACATACACCCAAACCCACCCACACACATCCCCATCCACCCACATACAACCCCACCCACCCACTCACACCTCACTCACCCACAAATTTGACCCACTCACACACACACACACACACACACACACACCCTCCATCCACCCACACACATCCCCCACCAGCACACCCCACCCACCCCATCCTCCCACATACCCACCCCACCTACCCACACACAGCCTCACTCAGATTTACACACTCCCACTCACCCACACATATCCCCACACACACCCACCACACACACCCCACCCAAACACCCACCAAACCATCCTTCCCTATTAACACACATCCCCCCACACACACATCTCCCCACAACACACCCATCTCCCAGCCTACACACACCCACCCACCCATATCCACACATTCATCCACATCCATACTCGAAAGTAGGCACCCATACACTAAAGGAAGCACCCATACACTAAAGTAGGCACCCATACATGAAAGTAGGCTCCCGTACACTAAAGTAGGCTCCCGTACACTAAAGAAGGCACCCATACACCAAAGTTGGCACCCATATACTAAAGTAGCCACCTGTCAGCAACTCACTTGCGACAGGCATACAAGGATTCCCTACTTTTGCACTACACGAAAGTGACAACTCGTATTGCTTGCAAAAGGATACATTTTATTCGGAGCTGATCGTACATTAGCTCCACGAGCGGAATACCACATCGGTATTAAACATCATAGTATGTTATGAAGATGGAATGAGGAGATGATACTAATAATAATCACTACTGACGCTAAGCTAAAGTCTAAACTATTGATACTGTCCTTAACTACGCAGTATCCACAGCGGATACACCGTCTGCTCTTTACGCCTCCAGTCTCTGTCTGAACCAGCTCTCTGTGCTGTGTTCAGCCACGAGCAATTAGCACTCCGTGCATTTGCTAGTTTACGTGTTCCAGCACGTTGGTCACTTCGTTGTAGTAACCAGAATTACAGGTTACACCTCGTGAAGCGGGTTTCCCAGTCTCTTGGGTAACCCCAGCTCATGCACACTTGTTGCCCTCCTTGTTGACACAAGTGTGTCCCGTTATAGCTATTTATAGCATTTGTGTCTCTTCTGTCTGGTCTCCTAAGTCGTTATGTTACTTGTCCTTTTCCCTAGCTCTATTTAGCTCTCCTAAGCTTTAAGCTCACACGTAGCTCTTTGACACCACCCATACACTAAAGTTGGCACCCATACACTAAAGTAGGCCCCATACACTAAAGTAGGCACCCATACACGAAAGTAGCCACCCATACACTAAAGTAAGCACCCATACTGTCAGCGTCTTGATTCACAATCACACAGGCTCGTAGTAACCAACAGATGTGATAACAAACACGGTCACAGAATGACTGTACGTGACACACGGCGAATACAATTATAACCACTTTATTCGCACTTCTCACTCGCCGCAAACATTACAGGCATCGCTTAACCATAACGGCGATGCCATTACACAATAAATATATACATTCAATGCATCAGTTCATAACTTACAACACTACGTCCCAGGCGCACAGGCTTCTATACTCAAACAGGCGTTCTCACTAATAGCGTCCACCCACACATAATACGAGCACACATCTCCTATGTCTGTCCTCTACCACAGTCCGAGGCCGTCTGCCGTCTAACTGCAGTGAGTCCTCGTTGGTCGTGTTTCCTAACTGCGTGGACTCCGTGCGCCACGCTTGCCACAACTGACCGTTCTCGTCACTGCGTAGTTAGTGCCGCTCACAGGCGTACCTGGCCGTAATTGCCAGGCGTCGATGATGAAGACACGGCAGATCTGGTGGGGAGATTCTGACACAAACACTAAAGTAGGCACCCATACACTAAAGTAGGCACCCATATACTAAAGTAGGTACCCGTACACGAAAGTAGGCATCCATACACTAAAGGAGGCACTCATACACGAAAGTAGGCACCCATACACTAAAGGAGGCACCCTTACACTAAAGTAGGCACCCATATACTAAAATAGGTACCCATACACGAAAGTAGGCACCCATACACTAAAGGAGACTGTCAAAGTGTTGAGTAACTGATATAAGTAGGACCAGGACAGAAGTAAGGACAGGACATAGATAAGGACCTGTATAAGAGAATAGAGAGAGAGAGAGACAGGACATAGATAAGGACTGTCATCAGAGAATAGATAGATAGAGACAGTAGAAGGACGTAGACCTTCAACCAGCTATACGACAGGACACAGTTAGGACACAGACGTGTCAGAACCAGGACATAACGGGAATCTACCACCCGGATAGGACAAGGGACGTTAACCACGGGGAACTACCCGTAAACAGACTGAACGATAGTACGACTGTAGGGTAACGAGTACGAGACTCTAGACTACGTGACAAGTGACCAGCACGCAGTGCTGCTGACCGCACGGGGAATTGAGGGGCAAAGAGTAGCGAGACCTGTAAACTCGGGGAGACCGGACTTGACTGTTGGAGCGTTCAGATGTGTGATTTTCCCTAGCGACTGTGTAGATTAGGAAGGACATAGTTAGACATAGCGAGCGAATGTATTTGAGTTGTGAGAGCGATTGATGCGAGTGATATATGTATCTGTGAAGACATTAGCGCCGGATAGAAAACTGTATGAAAGAATTACTAAAAATAAATATTATTATGGATACCATTTGTACACTCGTGTTTGTGATCGTAAGGTACGAATGAAGTGGCCAGCATGCCTGTGTGAATTCAGGTTCTTGACAGAGACACACATACACTAGAGTAGACACCCATGCACTAAAGTAAGCACCCATACACTAATGCAGGCACCCATCCGCGAAAAGAGGCACCCATACACTAAAGTAGGAACATATACACTAAAGTGGGCACCCATACACTAAAGTAGGTACTCACACGCAAAAGTAGGCATCCATACACGAAAGGAGGCACCAATACGCGAAAGTAGGCACCCATACATGAAAGGAGGCACCCATACGCGAAAGGAGACACCCACCTGAAGTGTTCACGCAAGGAGTCCGGCTGTTGTTGAAGTCACACAAACTGCCGAAGATCTTCAGCTGTTGGCCGAGCTGGGAACTTGTACCATTGTCGATCTCTGATGCTGGATCAGCATTGATCTGTGCTCCAAACAGAAAATGTGGATGAGCACACGCTATACCAGACAGTCCATAGATAATCACCGAAGTTCCTGTAAATTGATACAGACTCAAGTCAGCATTCAAGAATAGCGACCCTGGATGCGATTGATTGATTGATTGATTGATCTAGGAACCGACATCACAGCATTCGGGGTATTCCCATACGCGCTCCGTCCCCATCCTCAGCAGCCAGCGAAGAGTTCCAACACTAATAGTACCAGTAGCAATCTGATTATATGTCCGTCTTGCCTTTCCTCTGAGCGTCGAGCATCGGCCAGATCTTCTCGTCACTCATCGCTGCCTCATTCTTGCCAGACCATGATGATCAATTTGCTCCTCTGAGGTGTACACGTGCTCCCACAAGGCCGCAACCACGTCTGCCTTGTCATGTATCAATACTTCACCAATTTTTGCAGAGCCAGTCAATCTGTCCGCCTGTTCATTTCCCAGCACACCGGCAATCCCCGGAGAAAAGATCCAGGCGATGCTTGCCACCCGTGACCTCCGAAGCGAAGCAAGCCTCTCTGCCCGAAGCATGCTTGTCCTTACCTTCCTCAGCATGCTTTCTGAGTCAGTTATAATCACGATGTGTGTGTGTGTGTGTGTGTGTGTGTGTGTGTGTATCGTATTCTCGATCCAGGGGGAAAGCTGCAGTGATCGCCTCCACCTCCATTCTTAAGCTAGATGTTGTGGTATCATATACCAGGCTCTCCTGCACCAAACGTCTGCCATTAGCTTTTGCTATGAACCCCCAGGCACTTCTCCTACCTCTCGACACCGAACCATCTGGAGAATACACAAAGGCTGGTGTAGACGATAATTAGACAACACACATCACCACCTTGTCGTTATCAACTAGGATGGTTACTTCCTACTGTCTGTCTGTTCCTTCCTTGTCCTCAAAGATGAGCAACCTATTGTATCCATGGGTTTATTGTTATTCCCCCTTGACATTCGCCCGCTGTGAACTCAAGCGTTGTCCATACACGTGCTACCACTTCTAGTGCACTGGGCTGATTGTTGTGTGTGGATTAGATTTCTCTATTACTAGTGTCCCTCTCCATCAGGTGGACATACCCCGACTTCTTAGGTACTTGTAATTGACGTCCCCAAAGTCCAGGACTAAAAGTCAACAATTTAGTCCACAGCTGACTGGCACAGGTGTTTGAACCTGCTACATGGGCATCAGCACACTGGAAGTTTAAGAGCGAGCGCTCTTATCTATTCTGTCACGCTGACCTCCACTCGGTTGATGTAGGCGGTTGTGTGGCCTAGTTTCCAACTCAATACTACTGGTCGTCACTGGAGCTACGGAGTCCGTGCTATGTTTGAGGGTTTCAGCAGACTGTTCCGAAAAAATACCGAGCCATATGACAGTGAATTCGCTCTTCACGCCGGTAAACCCTTTAAACTTCAGTCCAAAGGCGCTCTACTAACTCAACTTTCATCAGGAATGACATGATCACAGGCTGGCTGCAGGGCGGCGCTATTAGTTCTACAATAAACTGACCTAGTAAACTGGTTATTTAGAATTTTAGTTTGCTTTTATCAGAACGATTGCAGCTGGCAGTGTGGTAAATATATTGGTGTGTGATAATTTATTTATTTTGTCAGGTCTTAGACAGATATGACTGAGCTTACCTATAACACTAGATGGTAACTACCTGTTTTCTGTTAGCGACGAATGTTGGAGGCGCACACCAAACACGATACTCCACATTGTGTCAACGGCTTCTAGTGGAGGAGCGCATTTGGGAGGGTACAAGCCGTATCTATGTGCGAGGAAATGCAACCTAAAGATTAAATGTCATGGCATGGCAGACCAGGCCCTTTGCCGTGATCAGCAACTGGTCTAGGATGGAAGCCCGGACAGGCGGAATGTTAGAACATTGCTTTTCTGATCCGACAGCGTCTGCAGCTTGACTTGTTCCAGACGTATTGATGTTACCTTTCCTGTAGAGTAAACTAGACAGGCTGAGAGAGGGATCATGCTGCATGGGCAACTCATGGTCTCTAATTTTCAGCCCAGGTTTTGTGCAATGGAGAGGTATAACCTTTGCCAACGTCATTTGTTGTAATTGTTATACCTTGTTAGATTCACAATGTAACACACTATCGTCTGTCAAGACAGCAAGGTGTCAGTGAGGAATAAATAATATCAGAGGTGTTGATTAGCATATGCTAGACGGATTAGAAGGCAGTGCAAACAAATATGTCATAACCAGGTCATAGGTTTCACAGGAGCAAAAACCATCGCCACACTGAAATTATAAACGAGCTGATTGAGTTAGACTTGCTATGCTAACAAAAACGTACAGCGAAAACATAAAAAAACGAGAAGAAAAATGAAAATACTGGTCGAAACTCTGGTGTCAAAGTAATACTACATACAGCCACTGAATCCATTCCAAGAAGGGCAAAGAAAAATTATAAACCATACTGGACTGAAAAGCAACACATTGTGAGAATAAGGTTGGGAAAACCAGGAAGACAGCACACACACACACACACACACACACACACACACACACACACACACACACACACACACACATGCACACACACAGAGCGAGATAGATAGATAGATTGATAGATAGATAGATAGATAGAGAGAGAGAGAGAGAGAGAGAGAGAGAGAGAGAGAGAGAGAGAGAGAGAGAGAGAGAGAGAGAGAGAGAGAGAAAACTAAAGCAAACGTCTCGATCAAAGCCATCTCAGTTAATTAAATTAAAAAAGAACATTAAATGGTAGGATTCGAGCAGACAAGTGGCCTAAAAAAATCACCAGGAAATAAGATTACATGTTAAATGCAAACACATGACTAACTTCATTGCACCGGGTTTTATCGCATATGGCTCAGGGCAGCCTGCCAAAAGCGTCGCACAAAGCATGAACTCCGTAGCGCCAGCGACGACCCTCAGGAGTCTCCGAGAAAATTGAACTCGTGAGCCGAAGGACGAAGCCCGGAATCGAACTCACAACCTTCGGAACGCCATGGAGGCTACCTCTGAATACATGATGATGGTGAGCTTAATAATTAAATGAAGTACAAACACGGGTAGACGAGGATGGTGACCTAATTCTCGTGATGTGTGGGTGGGTGAAGGGATGTGTGGTGGGTGGGGGGTGTGTGGGTGAGTGATGTGTGTGTGGGGGGGGGTGGGTATGTTTGGGTGGATGGTAGGAAATGTGTGGGTGTTGGTGGGTGGGGGTTTGTATGGGTTGGTGAGTGGGGAATGTGTATGTGGGTGGGTGGGTGCGGAATGTGTTTATTGGTATGGGGGTGTGTGTGGGTGGGTGGCGGTGTGTGTTTGGAGGATGAATGTTTGGGTGTGTGGATATGGGTGGGTGAGTGGGTGTTTGTGGGCTGAGGAATGGGTGTGTTTATGGGGAGATTAGTGTGTGGGGGATGTGTGTTTATAGGGAAGGTTGGGTTGGTGGGGGTGTGGGTGGGTGGGTCGGGTGTGTGGGTGGGTGGGTGAAGGGATGTGTGTGGGTGGATGGGAGATGTGTATGGCCGGGTGAGGGTGTGTGTGGGTGCGTGGGGTGGGTATGTAGGAGGGTGGAGGTGGGTGGGGGTGTGCGTGGGTTGGGGATGTATGTGAGTGGATGGAGGGTGTGTGTGTATGGGTGGGTGGGTGGGTGGGTGATATATGTGGATGGGTGAGGTGTGTGTGGATGAGTGGGAGTTGTGTGTGGGTGGATGGGGATGTGTGTGGGTGGGTGGGGGAGTATGTAGGTGGGAGGGGGATGTGTGGGTGGGTGAGGGATGTGTCTCAAAATATTGTAATATGCATTGTTTATATTTACGCATTTATTTGACAATGTATTTTCCTATGTGAATGTATCATGCACTATTGATGAATGAAGGGTGAGTGATTGGAAGGGCCGAATGTAAGACGGGTCTGCGTGCCCAATTTGTAACACTTTGAAAATAAAGTTGAATTGAATTGATTTACACACCTAACGACCTGGGTATGTGAGTCTTGGTGGCTAGGTAGCCAACAAACACCACACAGACCAGGAAACCGATGTCGTTTGCAGCCAGAATTATGCCAGTTTGGTGTGAACTAAAGCCAAACTGTCTTTCCAGTGTCGTCACCTGCAATTAAACAGATAAATGAGTAAACCTGCCTGCCTGCCTGCCTGCCTGCCTGCCTGCCTGCCTGCCTGTCTGTCTGTCTGTCTGTCTGTCTGTCTGTCTGTCTGTCTGTCTGTCTGTCTGTCTGTCTGTTCCATAGAGCACTCAGTTAGATCGTTTGTCTGAAACGAGGCATACTAAGATCGGGTCAGAGTGCCGGATGGAAATTCAGACTTGTGTTGGCTTATAAGCCGGGTTCCTGGCCTAGAGGTTAGCGACTTTTCTCCGTAATCTCGTATACTCTCGTAAGTAACGTGACGACGGTGAGAATCAGCAGTGGTTCGAATCGCGTCGGTAACTTACGGGGTATGTGAGCCGGCCGCTCAGAAAGCATTGGCAAACTACTGAGCGTAATCTTTCCAAGAATTCAACAATCAGCTGAAAGATGCTGATGTTGACAGCGATGTCCTGTAAAGGATATGCAAAACATATTTATTTGTTGGCTTATAATCACATTAGGATGTGAGAGTAGGGAGTGGCCAGGCGGCGCTACGGAAGTAGAAATTCAGCAATTAATTAATGACTATTCTTGTCCTGGGAGTCTTCGTGGTGAAGTGGTCAAGCCGTTTAACTCGGGCTCCGAAGGTTGTGGGTTCGATTCCAGACAGCGTCCTTCGGTTTACGAGTTAAAATTTTCGGAGACTCATGTGGGTCGTCGCTAGAGCTACGGAGTTCGTGCTTTATGTGACGCTTTCCGCGCTGCGGAAAGAGACCGAGCCATATGGGATAAAACCCAGTGCAATGAAGTCGACCCTGTCGACTTTTAAGCGACTTTATTTTTATTCTTGTCCTGAAATCTAATACTGAAACAACGGGAAGTTGTATGATTGCGGTTTGTCGAGAAACCCTGCGTAGAACCATCATCAGAGAAGGCTCATTCAACGGCCAAGTAAACATCCAAGATATACAACAGGTGGCAGCGAACCGCCAGGCATAGAGAGCCATGCCTTCTGCCCTATGCGCTGCCTTGGGCTCAAGAGGAAAGACTAACTAACTATAGTATGTCCAGAAATGAATGCCGTCATTCACGATCAATTATTTTGAAAATTGTCTGTTGCATCGTTATGAAATGTTTCCTGCCGTCTAATATTTACCCCCACACAAGGAATATGTCTTTGATAGGTCCAAAAGCAACTTAAATCATCGAAATCGGCGACATTTATTTGATGTTTTGGGGAAAATGTAGTGAATTCACGCTAACAAACTAGTCTTACAGTAAACCACGTTATTTCTGGTAAGGAAACAAGTACAAGGCATAGCCAGATTCTTTTGGGAGTGGGTGCAATAAAAAATTATCTTAAAAGTCGACAGGGTCGACTGCATTGCACCGGGTGTTTATCCCATATGGCACAGTCTCTTTCCGCAGGGCGGAAAGCTACTCCGTAGCTCCAGCGACGACCCTCGGAAGTCTACGAAAAAATGCACTCGTGAAATGAAGGAATCGAACATACAACCTTCGGAGCCCGAGTCAGACGGCTTGACCACTTCACCACGGAGATTCCCGAGAGGGGTGCAATGTGTAATATTAGTAAAGACAGAGAATTTACTGAGGCATGGGGTAAATAATGTGTAAATTGACAGGAAAGTAGAAGGAATATATTTCTTACCTTATTTTTTATTTCCTTCTTGTTTCTTCAGTTGCAGGTTAATAATTGTACACAAGTATTCATGTTACAAGAATGCATTTAGCTTTTTATATTGAGTTCGTGAAAGCTTCCAAATATCTGTGCGTTAATGTGCGTATGGAGTGACCAGAAATGATACCGCAATTTAGTCATCATGTGTCCATTTTTAAGGATCTGTTCAGCTGTCTGTGTAGTTTGTTCACACGTACACATGGGTGACAGACCCGCTTTGAGTCTTCGTGAAAGATTGTCTACTCTGCTGTTTACTGTTCAGAGACGGAACATGATTACCTGTTTTGCACTATGAAAATAGTTTTCAGTGTCTCTGTAGTGGGCTTTCTTCTTAACGACCAAGATGTTGGTCCTCTTTTCATTGTAGTTTATAGATTGATTCGTATGCACGTGTGTTGTCCCCTAATTTGACAACGTGTTTGCTCCCACGTTTCTTGTTATGCCACAATATGTCAGTTTCCACCGCAATATTTCTCTTCTGTTGGTATTCAATGCGCTTAGTGTGTGTCCCCCCCCCCCACCCCATTACCAGTTGTTTGTCACCGCTGAGGGCTTGCGGAATGGAAAATTCATCACTGTCGAATACAAACTGTTGCCATTGACATTGTGCTGATGCTGTAATGTTTAGGGTCTTCAATTTGTCTGAATGGTTGGAGCAAAATATACCAGTAAGCGTGCACGCGGATTAAGGTCTGCGATCTGCTCAGACCTTAATCTGTGTCGGACGATTCCAGTAGGTTGATGACTGCTCTCGGTTGCATAAAATTCAATCCATCCTTTCTCCAATAGTCCTCTTCCTCTTTCAACACATGGTCCTCACATTTTCTCAGTAACTTTTATCAATATTTAATAGCGCGGACTGGATTAGTATCTTGACGTCAGACAATTTGAATATAGTATTGTCAGCTATCTTTTAATTTTAGCCCACACAAGTTCTATAGCGTTAAAATGAGAGTGGTACGGCGGAAGTCTCAAGCAACCATGACGATGCTCTTCTATCAACTTGTGGATTTAATATTTCTTGCTTTTTTGGCGTCTGTTTTACAAGGGACAACAATTCTAGCTAGAAATACCTTTCTGGAAATGGTATGTTTTCCATTCGGAGCCGTATCTTTATTGCTCCCTTTGTGCTCGATGCTGTAGGTATTTTGTCTTCTTAGGCAACAGCATTGATATCATGCATTGTCCATAATTTGACACGACGGTCTATCTAGGGATGGAAGCACAGTATTCTCGAGCCAATCTCTAAATACATTACCATTCATCTTATTATGATAATCCCTATTGTCTGTATGCTGTGATACGAACACGAGCCCAGCATTCTGTTGTAAACCGTTATGCGTACTACCAGCATGGGCCATGACCAAAAGCTGTCCTATACTACTGGGCACATATCGCTTTATCTGTCCATCCACTGATTGCCATTCCTTATCACTTGTGTGGTGCGCATTGATCCACATTTCATCCAAATACACTATGCCATAATTTTCTTTGCGCATTTCCCTTATTTCACGTAGGTATCTGCTTCTCATGGCTCCTAAATGCGGTTGCTCGCAAAGAATATTTCTACTTCCCTTGTACTTTCTAAAAGTGAAGATAATGTCCTTATAATTTTCCACAAAGTTGTTTTGGATAGCTCTATGTTATTGTTCTTTCTCAACCAAACCCTAAGTTTTCTTACAGTCACTGTTTCTTTGGCATCCAGCATTTTTATAATGCTGGATAATCCTGGATATAAAATCCAAAATATTTATAATTTTAGGAGTCTCCGTGGCGAAGTGATCAAACCTTTTGACTCGGGCTTCAAAGGTTGTGGGTTCGATTCTGGACCGCATCCTTCGGTTCACGAGTTAAATTTTTCGGAGACTTCTGTGGGTCGTCGCTAGAGCTGCGGAGTTCGTGCTTTGTGCGATGCGTTCCGCTCTGCGGAAAGAGACCGAGCCATATGGAATAGAACCCGGTGCAATGAAGTCGACCCTGTCGACTTTTAAGCGACTTTTTAAAGCATTTTTATAATAGCTCGCCTTATGACATCTTTGTCAATGCTGTCTACAATAACCTTTCTACCTACCGTTGGTTATTGCGTGGTGGTTTAATTCCAGATTCTTGAACCCATCGACGAAATGACCGGTTACTCAAACCCAATGCATGCACTGTTCTTTTTTCGGAATTTGTAATAGTATAAAACAGTTTCCTGCGATCAGCTTGTATACAAAAATATGTGTACAACTTCATACCGATGAAGTGTATACACAATTTCGCATTCAATTCCATTGAAAAACATTCACACATTTCAATGTTAGCAATAAGTGGTAAGATTGATTGATTGATTTAGGAATCGACACCACAGCATTCGGGGCATTCCCATAAGTGCTCCGTCCCCATCCTCAGCAGCCAGCGAAGAGTTCCAAGACTAATAGTACCAGTAGCTATCTGATTATAAGTCCGTCTCGTCTTTCCTCTGATCGTTGAGCGTCGGCCAGATCCCTTCGTCACTCCTCGTTGTCTCATTCTTGCCAGACCATGGTAATCCATTTGCTCCTCCGAGGTGTGCACGTGCTCCCACAAGGCCGCAACCACGTCTGCCTTGTCATGTATCAATACTCCACCAAGTTCTGCAGAGCCAGCCAATCTGTCCGCCTGTTCATTTCCCAGCACACCGGCATGCCCCGGAGAAAAGATCCAGGCGATGCTTGTCACCCGTGACCTCCGAAGCGAAGCAAGCCACTCCGCATGAAGTCTGCCCGTCCTCACAATCGTCAGCATGCTTTCTGAGTCAGTTACAATCACGATGTGTGTGTGTGTCGTATTCTCCATCCAGCGGAGAGCCGCAGTGACTGCCTCCACTTCCATTCTTAAGCTAGATGTTGTGGTATCATATTCCAGGCTCTCCTGCACCAAACGTCTGCCATTAGCTTTTGCTATGAACCCCCAACCACTTCTCTCACCTCTTGACACCGAACCATCTGTGCAGATAATCACATCACTCGAGTGAGCATTGTCCTGAATTAGTTGCTGGATTTCCACTTCCGTGGCCCCTGCTGGCCACTCCCTGCACTCCCGGCTCAATGTGATTTTAAATCTGCACAAGTCTGACTGCTCCGCTGGCACTCTGACCCCCTCCTCTCCACGCCTAATGTTCTCCAAGGGGCACACCTGTCTGATCGTATCCTCCGCCTGAGCCATCCATGATTTCCCTCTTATCAGTCGCTGACCCTTAACTGCGTCCAGCGCCTCATGCAGTGGGTGGTCAGTGTCTGCAGCTACTCTGAGGTATGCCTTCGCCTGCATCACCTTGAACCTACCAGCAACAGTCGGCAAACCAAGGATGTAACGCATACACACTACTGGGGTGTCTCTAGTGCATCCCAGAATGACCTGCATAGCTTCGTTCTGCATGCGCTCTAACTTCACCAGCTGACTCTCTGAAACAGTGAGCAGACCTAATCCATAATCAATTACTGAGAGGATCAAGTGCTGGTATAGTGTGAAAAGCATTCTCTGCTCTATGTCCATTGCAGCCATAGTTTTAAGTGCATTGAGTCCCTTTTGAGATCTTGTCACAACCGTCTCCACATGGTCCTTGAAGGATAGGCTCCTGTCAAATGTGATCCCCAGATACTTCAATTTGTTCTCTCTGCTGACATTTCTACCATCTATCGCGAGGCTTGGGACATCTGCTCTTATAATCCTGTTGTCCAGAGAGCACCACAAAACAGCCGCCTTTTCCGGATGGATGACAGCACTCATTTCTGTGCACCAGTCAGTCACTTTATCTACTGTCGCCTGTAACCCCTGGGCTGTTTGCTCCCTATCTCTCCCCTGCCTATATGCAAGAATATCATCTGCAAATGTTAGTATTCTTCCAACCCCTCGTGCTTCTAGGTTTGCAATCTTCCTCGTATACAGATTAAAGAGCACCACTTTAAGTGGTAAGATTTAACATAATAATAATAATAATAATAATAATAATAATAATAATAATCATGTTTCATGAAATAACCCACAGTTTGACGACACCTCTGAACAGTCCTAGTTTAAACTGCGCGGGGTTCTTGGCCTAAGGCCAATCCCGTGAAAAACGTAAAATATTCAACATTGAACGCTGATTGTCTGGCTACGCTGTAATAGATTTAGAATTATAAACTTCATCTCTGACCCATAAATTATATACCGCATATAAACAAACTTTGAAATCTGCTGTAAAATCTCCTGAACAAAAATTGTTTTGTTGGGTGGACATAATGATAAGGTTATATGCTAAATCTCATCATTTTCCTTCAGTTGGTTACTGAGATATGGACTTTTATATTGGGGCAGACAAAAATAAACACACTATAACTCTTGTCCTAGCGATGTGATCATCTATGCCGATAGTTCTGTGTTAAGAGGCAAGAAACTTGCCTGGGGATTCATAGCAAAATAAAATGTCCAATGCTTAGTAAAGGCTTGGCATTTGACACCACAACATCAAGTCTGAGAATGGAGGTAGAGGCGGTTACTGCAGCTTTCCGCTGGTTGGAGAACAAATTGCATACGCATGTTGTGATTGTAACTGATTCACAAAGCCTCCTGGAAAAGGTGAAGACTGGCATTCTTCGTGCAGAATGGCTTGCATCTATTCAGAGATAGGGGGTTGTGAGCATTCGCTGGATGTTTTCTCCGGGATGCTCTGATATGGTTGGAAACGAAATAGCATACATATTTGCTGGTGTCGCATCATTAAGGGGTGCTTTGATGCATGATAAGGCAGATGTGGTGAAGGCCCTTTGGGAGAATGTCAATAATGCAGAAGAACAGTTAGACTGTCACGGTCTGAAGAGAATGCAGCAGCAAGGGGTGGTCAGAGGATCTGGTCGACTGTCGTCATTCAGAGGTAAAGCAAAACAGGCATATAATCAGATTGCAACGGGCACCATTAGTACTAGAAGTCTTCTCTGGCTGTTGAAGATCAGGACTGAGCTCTTAAGGGAATGCCCCAAGTGCGGTGATAAAATGTACTAGGAACGTACAATGGTAGTTTCCCCTTGCCTTCCAGCAGTTGTCTACATTGTAACAGTGCTAAATGAACACGATAGAAATAGTGGAATTGGAAATATGTTAGAAATAATGGAATTGGGAATAAGATAGAAATATTGAAGTTGGGAATACGATAGAAATAATGGAATTGGGAGTGCCCCGGGAAGGTAACCCGGCCAACAAATGCCTGAAGAAGTCGGATGTGTCGGCCGAAAGGTTCAAATATCGCAGCTCTGCTGTAAACAGGCACAACGCAATTACGTCTAAAACAACATTCCGGAAGAACGCAGAAGAAGACAAATTAGAAGAAGAAGAAGAAGAAGAAGAAGAAGAAGAAGAAGAGGAAGAAGAAGAAGAAGAAGAAGAAGAAGAAGAAGAAGAAGAAGAAGAAGAAGAAGAAGAAGAAGAAGAAGAAGAAGAAGAAAACGCAGACGAAGAAGAAGACGAATAATAATAATAATAATAATAATAATAATAATAATAATAATAATAATAATAATTGGTAATGCAATATACATTATGGAATTGGGAATACGATAGAAATACTGGAATTGGAAATACTATATAACTAATGAATTTACCTTTCTTAATCTGGATTTGTATTTCCAAATACTTGAACTACGTTAAGTGCTGAGCGTGGTAAATCTGGGGCCATTTTGTAGCCACTCAAAAGGGCTCACGGTAACTAAGAATTAAATATTCTCTCTCTCTCTCTCTCTCTCTCTCTCTCTCTCTCTCTCTCTCTCTCTCTCTCTCTCTCTCTCTCTCTCTCTCACACACACACACACACACACAAGCACACACACACGCACGCACGCACACACGCACACACACACACACACACACTGAAGTCCTTTTTTTTAACGCCATTACCTGAGAATTGACATAATGGTTAAGCGTCATTGTCATCAAGCTCGCCAAACCGAAGAAAGCCGTGAAGCACCCGACTTTTGCGCACGGCTGCAAGAAATCCGGGCTGCACATCCAGAATCCACAGCGAGTATCCAGATCGTACTGCTGATCCATCTTGCTTGTCGTCGGTGCTTTCTCGTTGCCTGGCAACTTCTGAGACGCCGGTTTGAAGATTGGCAATCTTATATTGTTGGTAGCTGTGCTTTTGGTTTTGTTAGGTGTTTGTTGCTGGTAGCTGTTGGTTGTTTGTAGCTGTTTGTTGCTACCTATTGGCTTGTTTACTGCAATGTTGTAATACGTTTCTGTTGTTGTAACTTGCAACTGTAAAAAATTCAATAATTTCCCTCAGAACTGTCCCCATTAAGACGTCGAATCTTGCGGGACCTACAAGTCACTTCGCGGCCACAGATGACAGCGACTGACTGTGACAAACTGTTTGATACGGTCCCAGGTTATATATTGTAGATGTAACCAGAGGGAAAGTACAGGGGGCTGGAGGGGGGGGGAGGGGGTGGGGGTGCCAAGTGGCACGTCTGACGTAATGACGCAAATTAGAAGTATCAGAGAATCCCAAAGCCAAAAACGCTAATGAATCTAGGGGATTGGCGTAGAAGGACAGATACGTCACGAGAAATTGTCAACAACAACAAACAGACGGACTTGGGAGCTTGATAGGAGCGGCAGCTTATGTGGATTTGAGAAGGAAAGGTTGGCGAGGCACTGGCACTATATCGCATTGGTGGCTGAGTTAATATATGAAATGGACAAGTCAATGTGTGGAGACAACGTTCATATAAGCCACAAATGATTATGGAGACGAATGCAGAAACTCGATTCAGTGAAACGTCGGAAAGGACACTTACAAGAGACCGGATAGAGAGAAGGACGCCGTGTTGACGGGCAAGGACACTGTCTAGAATTTTGAGCGGAGCTGGCTTAGGACATTATGTTGGTGTTAATTGTAATTGTAATACTGTCCCGCCTGGACAGAACAGGACAAGTATTTTATTCTTTGTTATTGCCGAATTGTTTGCTACAAGTCTGTACTCTGCAGAAACAAACAGCGTCATAACTGCCAACGTCTGACGGAGTCGACTTATTTCTTCAGTTCGATTTAGGCTTCTGAAGCCCGCATTTTGACGACAGTTTATAGCGAGCTGTTTTCTTATCAAGTTTAATTGTTGAGTTCTTACATACCACAGGATACCGTCCGGCAGGGGGCTGTGGTAAAAATACGAGATGGCTCCAAATGAAAACCTTAAATGATTTTTGTATTTTTTTGGTGAATATATTCTGAAAAGGTAAAGAACAAATTTATCATTGTTCAGTGTGGTCACCACTGACTTCAATGCAAGTCCTCCAGTGCCGATAAAGTGCTTGGATTCTTGTAGAAAAAACTCTATTGGTCGCAGGTGTAACCAATCTGGGGCCATTATTCGGTGTGCCTGACTCGGTCGTGGACAGCCTGTTATACAGGTCACGCCGTTTTGAAACTTCCTACTCCACTCATACACTTGGTGGACTGTGAATCTACAACCATGGCCAGACTGCGAGAACAGCAAAATAAAAGAGGGGTGGCCAAATAAGAACACAACGCAGGAAGCCAAAGATTGATAAACCAATACAGAACCGGTGTCGTTAGCCGCTACACGCTGCGGGATTTGCTGAGGAGGGGATCCGAGCACTTATGGACTGAATGGTTCGATGTGAAATGAGGATGATCTGTCGACTAACTAACTAACTTACTAACTAACTAACTAACTAACCAACTAACTAACTAACTAACTAACTAACTGACTAACTAACTGACTAACTAACTGACTAACTAACTAATTAACTGACTGACTGACTGACTGACTAACTAACTAACTAACTAACTAACTAACTAACTAACTAACTGACTGACTGACTGACTGACTGACTGACTAACTAACTAACTAACTAACTTGCTAGACTGACAGGCACGCATTGCCACTAAGACACTTCACAAAAAAACATGTATTGTTTGGCACTCACAGAATTAGAAGGAAGTAGAGGCTACAGGACACACTAAATATACACATTGATAGCTAAAGTTACCGGGATTCGAACCTGTCACCTCCAAATGATGACAGCGTCTCGCTAGAGGAACAAGTGTACTTTGATACATGACCAACTAGACGTTTATGTTTTGTGAAATAATTATAGAAATGATGTTGAGTGAAATAATTATAGAAATGTTGTGTGAAATAATTTTACACTGGAAATAATGTTGAGTGAAATAATTATAGAAATGTTGTGTGAAATAATTTTACACTGGAAATAATGTTGTGTGAAATAATTTTACACTGGAAATAATGTTGTGTGAAATAATTTTACACTGGAAATAATGTTGTGTGAAAAATTATACAGTAAGGATTGATCTACTTCTGCTTCGTCACAACGACGTACCCAACGTCGGACAGTGCTACGATCCACTGAATCTTCATAAACAATACTCCCCAACGTCGGACAGTGCTACGATCCACTGAATCTTCATAAACAATACTCCCCAAGGTCGGACAGTGCTACGATCCACTGAATCTTCATAAACAATACTCCCCAACGTCGGACAGTGCTACGATCCACTGAATCTTCATAAACAATACTCCCCAACGTCGGACAGTGCTACGATCCACTGAATCTTCATAAACAATACTCCCCAACGTCGGACAGTGCTACGATCCACTGAATCTTCATAAACAATACTCCCCAACGTCGGACAGTGCTACGATCCACTGAATCTTCATAAACAATACTCCCCAACGTCGGACAGTGCTACGATCCACTGAATCTTCATAAACAATACTCAAACGTTCGTGGATGTGAATCGGGGTCTCGCCTTCAACATTGAGGAATTCTATAACATTCATCATCAACTTAGTGCCATGTCGTCTGGCGTAGGTGTTCATGACTCCTATTGTTGTATATAATGTTCTAGTTTCATTAGCCTCATTCAGGCAGTCGTTGTTAGTTACTTTGGTAGTCCAAGGAATTCGCAACATTCGTCTCAGGAACCTCATCTCCGTTGCTTCCAAACTCTTCCTAATTTGTTCATTTACATTCCAAGATTCACTGCCATACAGCAAAATAGGTTCTATAGAGCACCTCAGCTCTCTCTGTCTTACATTCAATGATAGTGACTTATTGCATAAGATATTCTTCATTTTTATGACCTGACGTTACTTTAATCGAACTTCTTTGGTCGCCATTTTTAAACCGTTACTGTGGAGCAGCCTGTGACTGAAACAGGTTGGTAGTGATACACAGTTCAGATGAGTGTTTAAGGAATCCCGCTACATTAATACATTGCAGATAAAGTATTTACATAGAAAAAATAGGGGGTATTACTTATTGACCGTCCCTCGTACACTCACACACACATACACACAGACAGACAGACACACACACACACACACATACACACAGACAGACAGACAGGTAGGCAGGCAGGCAGGCAGACTGACCGACAGACAGACCGACCGACTTACCGACCTACCAACAGACAGACAGACAGACAGAGAAGCAGGGCATTACTTTCACTGTCACCCAGGCATGTACAGAACAGGCCGATGACCATGGCCAATTTCTAGCTGCTTATCCTGGCACGTTTTCATGTGTGACATGCCAAGTCTAGAGATGGCGTATTGAAATGTTGCCAGTTAGACCAAACAGAAAGTTGTCATTATCGTCCAGTTAGAATTAGTTAGCATAACTCCCCTACCCTCCCCACCCACCCTCCTCCACCCTCACACACACACACACACACAAATACATACACACAGACGTGATAGTCGTTCGACATTGATATCCTCAGCTATATGGCATGACCTGCTGTCTCAAATAGAAAGTAAATGAAGTCAAATTTAATGTGGTCTGTTTAGTTTAGTTTAGTTTAGTCGTTGGATCAACATCACGGCACACGGTTTAACCCATAAGTGCTCCGTTTTCCTCCTAACTCAAACCTGAGTCTGGAGAAACTCAGCTCAATGCACGAACTCCGTTGCATCGGCGAGGATCCTGAAATACTTGGCCTGTTTTTTATGTCGTTCTGCTCCACGTGTGCCGTCTGGCAAACATCTGTTTTCGGTTCTTGTAGGTCGCATTTTACATGTCGATCTTTATGTATCTTGTAGGTCGCATTTTACATGTTGATCTTTATGTATCTTGTAGGTCGCATTTTACATGTTGAATTTTATGTATCTTGTAGGTCGCATTTTACATGTTGATCTTTATGTATCTTGTAGGTCGCATTTTACATGTCGATCTTTATGTATCTTGTAGGTCGCATTTTACATGTCGATCTTTCTGTATCTTGTAGGTCGCATTTTACCTATCGATCTTTCTGTATCGTGTAGGTAGCTTTTTACATTTTGATCTGTGTGTGTCTGATAATATTGCAAAACCTCTGTTCATCATCATCATCATCATCATCATCATCATCATCATCATCATCATCATCATCATCATCATCATCATCATCATCATCATCATCATCATCATCATCATCATCATCATCATCATCATCATCATCATCCTCATCATCACCATCATCTTCATCATCATCATCATCCTACACAATCATATCCCACGGCCACAAGTCATTCCTCTATTCAAGTGTCCACGCATCATCACAGTCTGTGACCTTCTTGCTGTGGCCCAAGATTTCTGTTGGAATCTGCAGGTCACACAACAAGTAAGTTATTTAATATAAGCACAATGTTAGTTAGTTAGTTAGTTAGTTAGTTAGTCGCGGTTCCAACTTCAAGGCAACGGTTCGTCCCATATTTGTCCGTTCCTGTGCCAGTGAATATCACAAAATGCTCCTCACTGCCCAATGTGAACAATGGAATAGACAGGAGTGTCGGCAAGCCAACAGCCCGCACAGGTACACTGAGCATAATGCCGCCGCCAGAATGCCAACACAAAAGTCCTACACGAAAAATACAGTTCATCGTCGATTAAAACGGCAGTCACCAGAAAGACTTCATTGACCGGGGTTTTATCCCATATGGCTCGGTCTCTTTCTGCAGGGCGATCCACCTAAAGCGCCGCACAAAGAACGAACTCCGTAGCTACAGCGACGACTCCCAGGAGTCTCCTGAAAAATGCACCCGTGAACCGAAAAGGCAAACCAGTCAATCCAGCAACAGCCGGCCGTCATCGTTCCGAACATGCAGTTCACGCGAAAAACAACCGCGGACAGATGCAAAAGCATTCCATGCGAAATTCACAGCTCGCAGTGTCGCGCCACGCACTCACTCAGTAGCAGGGCGACGGAACCATAGCCTCCTTAGTCGCCTCTTACGACGTGCATGGTAGGCAACAGTGTTACTATTCTTTGCTCCCCCGTATGGGCCCCGGCAACACACGGGATTCACTGTGTACATATGGCAATACATTTTTATTTGAATTTTCACAACATAACAAGTAGAAAACAAACACGAAGGAGTATACGTGGATCCCCTTAGCCAGATAGGATTACACATGCAAACAACTAACTAAACCGTAAACACAGTTAGCTGGATAACCTTCACGAGGCTTTGCAACCAGCCCCAGCATTTAGTGTCTGTTTGTGATTTACTTAAGAATTTTATTTCAGCAGTTTGTCATTGCTTTCCTCACGCTGCCATCTCATACCATGGAAATCAACGCAAAGCGGTCTACTTCCAAACCACCCTCAGCTTATTTCGAACCCTGGACTGGTATGTCGAGAAATGATGAAGCTGCGCCTGTCACTATCCCCTAGGACGTTGGTTATAACACACACTGCGACCCGGTAACAGCAGTCAGGCAAAGACACAAGTAGCCAACAAAACTGTACTAAATAAGAATTTATAAAAAAAAGATTAATTGCGGCAATTATGACCAAGTTAATTTGAGCAAGGTTAAAAATATGTAAGAACTTGTACTAAAGAACACACACTACAACCCTATCATGACAAGGTGACAGCATCCGGGCAAAGACAGGAATGCAGCCAACAAGACCGAACTAAATAATAATAACTAAAATATATTAGTTTCGGGAATTATGACCTAATTATTGTGAACAAGGTTGAAAATATGGAATAACTTTTCTCGTACCAAAGAACACACACTACAATATATGTAAGAACTTGTACTAAAGAACACACCTACAACCGTATCATGACAAGGTGACAGCAGTCAGGCAGAGACAGGAATGTAGCCAACAATACCGAACCAAATATTAATTTTAAAGAAAATAGATGAGTTGCCGCAGTGATGATTTAATTAACTGTGAACAGGGTTGAACATATATAATAACTTGTCTGTACCAAAGAACAATGTTTATGGTTATGCACGTAAGACAAATGTGCATTTTGCATATCTTAATGTCCAGACAACATGCGCGGGCTTTATGCACAATTAAAGTTACAGTGGCACAAACAAATACACACACATACATGTATATACACACATACTTAACTCTGTGTCTTATAGTCCATGTCGTGTGGTGTTGGTGATCTCGTCTGTTCACAGCTTACTGTCTTTTGTACTGCAAATCATTTCTAATACCGACGTTCCTTCATGCTATGATGCCAGACTGCCGGGCACCTTCTCTCTTGGTCTCCCCTGCCTCTCTTCGCCCTAAAACATTCCAGTTGTCACGGCATACTGCAGCTGTCCTCTTCTCTTGACATGCCCAACAGACTGTTCTCTTCTGATGCGAGTAACTAGTTCTCTTTGTGAGTTCACTTCTTTCAATATCTCTTCATTGCTCTTTCTGCCTGTCTACGGTGTTCTCATCATTCTTCCACAAACCCACATCTCCGCAGCTTCCACATAATTCCTCACGTGTCTGTTAATTGTCCACGATTCACTTTCGAACATAACAATGTAGTCAATATAGCTCTTAAGAACTCTTTTCATCAGCTAGACTGACCAAGATAAATTGTGGAGAAAATTCTCCATCTTGTAAAATGTTGCCTTTGCTTAGGCTCTTCTACATTTAACTATTTAAATACATTTTCCATCAGCCGTTATTAAGGTACCCAAATACTTAAATACAGTGACTTGTTTCAGAATGGTTTCATTCACTTTGATGTTACATTTGGGTATACACTTTTTCTTTGTAATAACCATGACCTCTTTTTTCTGTTTTAAGTTCTTTGTTTTGACTTTCTGTGGCAAATATATTTAAATTAAAAAGAAAACAGGTTTAAATATTGAGCACAACCCACTACTGGCAACGGTGATCGTATTCCGGTATGAACCTAAGACCTATCCACGTCAATATGGAAGCACTATACTCGAGTTTCGCTCTGGTCCACATGGATTGATGGACGTCAGTCGCGGCGATTGGGCCATCTTGAGCATAGCCTACGATGGGTGACGTTGTGGTGTTCTGTTATGATAATTTGGCTATGTCCAGTGTGTGCCGCATGGTTACACACCCGCTTCACGCGCGTGATCCGGGGGTTGTTTCCGGATCCGGTCAGAGATATGCACTACTGACGAGCTCAAACGAAGCGAAACTCGAGTATAATGCTTCCATATTGACGTGGATAGGTCTTAGGTTCATACCAGAATACGATCGGCGTTGCCAGTAGTGGGTTGTGCTCAATATTTAAATCTCAAATCCCGAAACAACCAAGAAAAAAGGTTGTAAAGGCAAGTGGGCGAACTTCATTGCACCGGGTTGTATCCCCTAAGAATTGGTCTCTTTCCGCAGGGTGGCTTGCAGTAAGCGTCGCACAAAGCACGAACTTGGTAGCTCCAGCGACGATCCCCAGGAGTCTACGAGAAAACTTCATTAATGAACTATATATCGTAGCTCGGAATGGAATCCACAACCTTCACAGCGCCATGCTGGCGACATAACCACTTCGTAACGGATACCGCTTACTTAAATATATGCATGTAGACAGACTGTAGCTACCAGGCTGGGACTGTGTCTCGTAGACAAACTGTAGCCACCAGTCCTGGACTGTATCTAGTAGACCAGTGGTTCTCAACTTTTTTTTTGGCCTGCCCTCCTTCACCATATCTTCAGAACGTCACCCTTTTCCGTATTTCCTACCTAAAACTTCCCCCCCCCCCCCTGCCCCTACACAGTATACGTAATAATGGAAGCACATACTAAAACAAGTCTAGACATCCACATAAAACGTGATTTGTGGGTCTACTTACTTTATAAAATGAATTTTAGAAGGGTGAGACGTACAGAACCGTAAAGTATGAAGGGAAAAACAGAATCAAGTAATCGGTTCTTGTATTAACGCTATCTTGAAATAATCTTCACCCCCCCCCACCCCCTCCCCCCAAAAATTCCCCTAGGGGGGGAAAATTCCCCAACGGTTGAGAACCACTGTAGTAGACAAACTGTAGCCACCAGGTCTGGACTGTGTCTAGTAGACAGACTGTAGCTATCAGACCTGGACTGTGTCTAGTAGACAGACTGTAGCCACCAGACCTGGACTGTGTCTAGTAGACAAACAGACCGTAGCCACCAGACCTGGATTGTGTCTAGTAGACAGACTATAGCCACCAGGCCTGGACTGTGTCTAGTAGACAAACTGTAGCTATCAGGCCTGGAATGTGTCTAGTAGACAAACTGTAGCTATCAGATATGGACTGTGTCTAGTAGACAAACTGTAGCTATCAGACCTGGACTGCGTCTAGTAGACAGACTGTAGCCACCAGGCCTGGACTGTGTCTAGTAGACAGACTGTAGCCACTAGACCTGGACTGTGTCTAGTAGACAGACTGTAGCTATCAGACCTGGACTGTGTCTAGTAGACAGACTGTAGCCACCAGACCTGGACTGTGTCTAGTAGACAAACAGACCGTAGCCACCAGACCTAGATTGTGTCTAGTAGACAGACTATAGCCACCAGGCCTGGACTGTGTCTAGTAGACAAACTGTAGCTATCAGGCCTGGAATGTGTCTAGTAGACAAACTGTAGCTATCAGATATGGACTGTGTCTAGTAGACAAACTGTAGCTATCAGACCTGGACTGCGTCTAGTAGACAGACTGTAGCCACAAGGCCTGGACTGTGTCTAGTAGACAGACTGTAGCCACAAGACCTGGACTGTGTCTAGTAGACAGACTGTAGCTATCAGACCTGGACTGTGTCTAGTAGACAGACTGTAGCCACCAGACCTGGACTGTGTCTAATAGACAGAATGTAGCTATCAGAACTGGACTGTGTCTAGTAGACAGACTGTAGCCACCAGACCTGGACTGTGTCTAGTAGACAGAATGTAGCTATCAGACCTGGACTGTGTCTAGTAGACAGACCGTAGCCACCAGGCCTGGACAGTCTCTAGTAGACAGACTGTAGCTATCAGACCTGGACTGTGTCTAGTAGACAGATTGTAGCTATCAGACCTGGACAGTCTCAAGTAGACAAACTGTAGCTATCCGACCTGGACTGTGTCTAGTAGACAGACTGTAGCCACCAGACCTTGACTGTGTCTAGTAGACAGACTGTAGCTATCAGACCTGGATTGTGTCTAGTAGACAGACTGTAGCTATCAGACATGGACTGTGTCTAGTAGACAGACTGTAGCTATCAGACCTGGACTGTGTCTAGTAGACAGACTGTAGCCACCAGACCTGTACTGTCTAGTAGACAGACTGTAGCTATCAGACATGGACTGTGTCTAGTAGACAGACTGTAGCTATGAGACCTGGACTGTGTCTAGTAGACAGACTGTAGCCATCAGACCTGGACTGTGTCTAGTAGACAGACTGTAGCCACCAGACCTGGACTGTGTCTAGTAGACAAACAGACCGTAGCCACCAGACCTGGATTGTGTCTAGTAGACAGACTATAGCCACCAGGCCTGGACTGTGTCTAGTAGACAAACTGCAGCTATCAGGCCTTGAATGTGTCTAGTAGACAAACTGTAGCTATCAGATATGGACTGTGTCTAGTAGACAAACTGTAGCTATCAGACCTGGACTGCGTCTAGTAGACAGACTGTAGCCACCAGGCCTGGACTGTGTCTAGTAGACAGACTGTAGCAACTAGACCTGGACTGTGTCTAGTAGACAGACTGTAGCTATCAGACCTGGACTGTGTCTAGTAGACAGACTGCAGCCACCAGACCTGGACTGTGTCTAGTAGACAAACTGTAGCTATCAGATATGGACTGTGTCTAGTAGACAAACTGTAGCTATCAGACCTGGACTGCGTCTAGTAGACAGACTGTAGCCACCAGGCCTGGACTGTGTCTAGTAGACAGACTGTAGCAACTAGACCTGGACTGTGTCTAGTAGACAGACTGTAGCTATCAGACCTGGACTGTGTCTAGTAGACAGACTGCAGCCACCAGACCTGGACTGTGTCTAGTAGACAAACTGTACCTATCAGGCCTGGAATGTGTCTAGTAGACAAACTGTAGCTATCAGATATGGACTGTGTCTAGTAGACAAACTGTAGCTATCAGACCTGGACTGCGTCTAGTAGACAGACTGTAGCCACCAGGCCTGGACTGTGTCTAGTAGACAGACTGTAGCCACTAGAATTGGACTGTGTCTAGTAGACAGACTGTAGCTATCAGACCTGGACTGTGTCTAGTAGACAGACTGTAGCCACCAGACCTGGACTGTGTCTAATAGACAGAATGTAGCTATCAGACCTGGACTGTGTCTAGTAGACAGACTGTAGCCGCCAGACCTGGACTGTGTCTAGTAGACAGAATGTAGCTATCAGACCTGGACTGTGTCTAGTAGACAGACTGTAGCCACCAGACCTGGAATGTGTCTAGTAGACAGAATGTAGCTATCAGACCTGGACTGTGTCTAGTAGACAGACTGTAGCCACCAGACCTGGAATGTGTCTAGTAGACAGACTGTAGCCACCAGGCCTGGACAGTCTCTAGTAGACAGACTGTAGCTATCAGACCTGGACTGTGTCTAGTAGACAGACTGTAGCTATCAGACCTGGACAGTCTCAAGTAGACAAACTGTAGCTATCCGACCTGGACTGTGTCTAGTAGACAGACTGTAGCCACCAGACCTGGACTGTGTCTAGTAGACAGACTGTAGCTATCAGACCTGGACTGTGTCTAGTAGACAGACTGTAGCTATCAGACATGGACTGTGTCTAGTAGACAGACTGTAGCTATCAGACCTGGACTGTGTCTAGTAGACAGACTGTAGCCACCAGACCTGTACTGTCTAGTAGACAGACTGTAGCCACCAGACCTGGACTGTGTCTAGTAGACAGACTGTAGCCAACATACCTGGACTGTGTCTAGTACACAGACTGTAGCCACCAGACCTGGACTGTGTCTAGTAGACAGTCTGTAGCCATCAGACCTGGACTGTGTCTAGTAGACAGACTGTAGCCACCAGACATGGTCTGTGTCTAGTAGACAAACTGTAGCCATCAGACCTGAACTGTGTCTAGTAGACAGACTGTAGCCACCAGGCCTGGACTGTGTCTAGTAAACAGACTGTAGCGACCAGACCTGGACTGTGTCTAGTAGACAGACTGTAGCCACCAGACCTGGACTGTGTCTAGTAGACAGACTGTAGCCATCAGGCCTGGACTGTGTCTAGTAGACAGACTGTAGCTATCAGACCTGGACAGTCTCTAGTAGACAGACTGTATCTACCAGACCTGGACTGTGTCTAGTAGACAGACTGTAGCCACCAGGCCTGGACTGTGTCTAGTAGACAGACTGTAGCCACCAGACCTGGACTGTGTCTAGTAGACAGACTGTAGCCACCAGACCTGGACTGTGTCTAGTAGACAGACTGTAGCTATTAGACCTGGACAGTCTCTAGTAGACAGACTGTAGCTATCAGACCTGGACTGTGTCTAGTAGACAGACTGTAGCTATCAGACCTGGACAGTCTCTAGTAGACAGACTGTAGCTATCATATCTGGACTGTGTCTAGTAGACAGACTGTAGCTATCAGACCTGGATAGTCTCTAGTAGACAGACTGTAGCTATCAGACCTGGACTGTGTCTAGTAGACAGACTGTAGCTATTAGACCTGGACAGTCTCTAATAGACAAACTGTAGCTATCAGACCTGTACTGTGTCTCGTAGACAGACTGTAGCCACCAGGCCTGGACTGTGTCTAGTAGACAGACTATAACCACTAGACCTGGACTGTGTCTAGTAGACAGACTGTAGCTATCAGACCTGGACTGTGTCTAGTAGACAGACTGTAGCCATCAGACCTGGACTGTGTCTAGTAGACAGACTGTAGCCACCAGACCTGGACTGTGTCTAGTAGACATAATGTAGCTATCAGACCTGGACTGTGTCTTGTAGACAGACTGTAGCCACCAGACCTGGACTGTGTCTAGTAGACAGACTGTAGCCACCAGGCCTGGACAGTCTCTAGTAGACAGACTGTAGCTATCAGACCTGGACTGTGTCTAGTAGACAGACTGTAGCTATCAGACCTGGACAGTCTCAAGTAGACAAACTGTAGCTATCCGACCTGGACTATGTCTAGTAGACAGACTGTAGCCACCAGACCTGGACTGTGTCTAGTAGACAGACTGTAGCTATCAGACCTGGACTGTGTCTAGTAGACAGACTGTAGCTATCAGACATGGACTGTGTCTAGTAGACAGACTGTAGCCACCAGACCTGGACTGTGTCTAGTAGACAGAATGTAGCTATCAGACCTGGACTGTGTCTAGTAGACAGACTGTAGCCACCAGACCTGGACTGTGTCTAGTAGACAGACTGTAGCCACCATGCCTGGACAGTCTCTAGTAGACAGACTGTAGCTATCAGACCTGGACTGTGTCTAGTAGACAGACTGTAGCTATCAGACCTGGACAGTCTGAAGTAGACAAACTGTAGCTATCCGACCTGGACTGTGTCTAGTAGACAGACTGTAGCCACCAGACCTGGACTGTGTCTAGTAGACAGACTGTAGCTATCAGACCTGGACTGTGTCTAGTAGACAGACTGTAGCTATCAGACATGGACTGTGTCTAGTAGACAGACTGTAGCTATCAGACCTGGACTGTTTCTAGTAGACAGACTGTAGCCACCAGACCTGGACTGTCTAGTAGACAGACTGTAGCTATCAGACATGGACTGTGTCTAGTAGACAGACTGTAGCTATCAGACCTGGACTTGTCTATTAGACAGACTGTAGCCATCAGACCTGGACTGTGTCTAGTAGACAGACTGTAGCCACCAGACCTGGACTGTGTCTAGTAGACAGACTGTAGCCAAAAGACCTGGACTGTGTCTAGTACACAGACTGTAGCCACCAGGCCTGGACTGTGTCTAGTAGACAGACTGTAGCCACCAGGCCTGTACTGTGTCTAGTAGACAGACAGTAGCCACCAGACCTGGACTGTGTCTAGTAGACAGTCTGTAGCCATCAGACCTGGACTGTGTCTAGTAGACAGACTGTAGCCACCAGACATGGTCTGTGTCTAGTAGACAAACTGTAGCCATCAGACCTGGACTGTGTCTAGTAGATAGACTGTAGCCACCAGGCCTGGACTGTGTCTAGTAAACAGACTGTAGCGACCAGACCTGGACTGTGTCTAGTAGACAGACTGTAGCCATCAGACCTGGACTGTGTCTAGTAGACAGACTGTAGCCACCAGACCTGGACTGTGTCTAGTAGACAGACTGTAGCCAACAGACCTGGACAGTCTCTAGTACACAGACTGTAGCCACCAGGCCTGGACTGTGTCTAGTAGACAGACTGTAGCCACCAGCCCGGACTGTGTCTAGTAGACAGACTGTAGCAACCAGACCTGGACTGTGTCTAGTAGACAGACTGTAGCCATCAGACCTGGACTGTGTCTAGTAGACAGACTCTAGCCACCAGACATGGTCTGTGTCTAGTAGAAAACTGTAGCCATCAGACCTGGACTATGTCTAGTAGACAGACTGTAGCTATCAGACCTGGACAGTCTCTAGTAGACAGACTGTAGCTATCATATCTGGACTGTGTCTAGTAGACAGACTGTAGCCATCAGGCCTGGACTGTGTCTAGTAGACAAACTGTGGCTATCAGACCTGTACTGTGTCTCGTAGACAGACTGTAGCTATCAGACCTGGACTGTGTCTAGTAGACAGACTGTAGCCACCAGGCCTGGACTGTGTCTAGTAGACAGACTGTAGCCACCAGGCCTGGACTGTGTCTAGTAGACAGACTGTAGCCACCAGACCTGGACTGTGTCTAGTAGACAGACTGTAGCTATCAGACCTGGACAGTCTCTAGTAGACAGACTGTAGCTATCAGACCTGGACTGTGTCTAGTAGACAGACTGTAGCTATCAGACCTGGACAGTCTCTAGTAGACAGACTGTAGCTATCATATCTGGACTGTGTCTAGTAGACAGACTGTAGCTATCAGACCTGGACAGTCTCTAGTAGACAGACTGTAGCTATCAGACCTGGACTGTGTCTAGTAGACAGACTGTAGCTATTAGACCTGGACAATCTCTAGTAGACAGACTGTAGCCATCAGACCTGTACTGTGTCTCGTAGACAGACTGTAGCCACCAGACCTGGACTGTGTCTAGTAGACAGACTGTAGCTATCAGACCTGTACTGTGTCTCGTAGACAGACTGTAGCTATCAGACCTGTACTGTGTCTAGTAGACAAACTGTAGCCACTAGACCTGGACTGTGTCTAGTAGACAAACTGTAGCCACTAGACCTGGACTGTGTCTAGTAGACAAACTGTAGCTATCAGACCTGGACTGTGTCTAGTAGACAAACTGTAGCTATCAGACCTGGTCTGTCTCTAGTAGACAAACTGTAGCCACTAGACCTGGACTGTCTCTAGTAGACAAACTCTAGCCACCAGGCATGGACTGTGTCTAGTAGACAGACTGTAGCTATCAGACCTAGACTGTGCCTAGTAGACAGACTGTAGCTATCAGACCTGGACTGTGTCTATTAGACAGACTGTAGCTATTAGACCTGGACTGTGTCTCGTAGACAAACAAGACCTCAGAAAACTGGCACGTAAACATCATTTACACATGTTGTATGTTCTTGGCACGGCGATGTAATTATTCCAAGTGTATCTTCTAGACAATTGTACATGTAGTAGTTTGCCATTACTTTCTGAACGAGAAGTCAACATTGAAGTACAACTAAGCGGTACGGGGGTTTATACCATCACCCCAGCCCTCAGCGCAGCGGCATTTTAAGACATAGTGCTCTCAGGCCTTATCGACTTCATAAACAACGTGGAGTCTCGGAATTAGAAACAAAACTATGGCCGCGGTAAATGTGACATTATCATCATCATGTGTCATGCCGATAAGCATGGGCGATCATGTTTCGCCATCTCACGCGATCACCAGAGTCGTGGATTAGCTCCGTGTCCTGGTCTTGACCATGGCACACGGCAAAGCCAATGATAAACGACTTAGAAAAGAGAGCAATGGAAGGCGCCCCTGGTAGAAGAGGCAGTGACTATCCACACAAAGGTGGACACACAATAGTAAAAACATCCTACGGATCTTCTTCTTCTTTCGTTCGCCTGAAATATGTCTATAACTGCAATGTTGTCTCTTGTATGAATCCAACAGTCTTTTTTAGTTCACGCAGCGGTCCAAAGAGTTTATCTTCCACTGTTGTCTCTCTAGGCCAGAAGGTTCACCTGAATATGTTGTAGTTTGGGCAGTCCTGGAGTATGTGCTCTGCTGTTTGCGACGCCAAACCAAATGTGCACATGGCTGAGTCACCAATCTTGAATTTTCTATGCATGTGGTTGTGTAATCTATTGTGTACTGTTCTGAGATGCAGAAGTATGACCTGTTCTGGTCTGTCCATAACGTGGTAGTCGTCTTGAGTAGAGTTTGGTGGCCTTCTGACTGATTTGATCATTCTTTTCTTTTCGTGGTATGTAATGGGCACATCAGGTTCTTCTTCTTTTGCTCCTTCCTTAGGCAATCGATCAGCTCTGTCGTTTCCGAGGACTCCACAGTGGGATGAATATCAGACAAGGGAACTGACGATAGATCGAGCGTCTCTCTCCAGCAGGCCGTGTTTCGTATACTTTACAGGATGTCGCTCAACCCCATCATTTTTTTCGGGGGGGGGGCAGGAGGGTGGGGGCAGGAGGGTGGGGGGCTATTTATGATTTCTTGGCAAGTTTACGTTCATTAGTTTGTCATTGCTTTCTGAACGACCGGCACTCATACCATTATATGAAAACCAACGCAAGGCGGTCTGCTACTAAATCTCCCTCTGTGTTACGGACGCGGTATGCAGGATTACGAATTGCGCTCGTAACCCCTTCGCCACGGAGCGGACTCAAAAAATACTCCCCGCCTCGGTTGAGATTCGAACATATTAGCTCCGACCGCCAGCCAAGCTTGCTAGCCATGCGCTACCGGGGCTTCCTTAAATATAAACAGCATGCGGTACCATACTGGAACATAAAAAAAAAAACAGTACAAAATAACAAACAACACATTGGTATACACGGCAGAACTAGTAGGAATTATGAAAGGACTAGAAATAGCAACAGAGTACCCCTCTATAAAACTAAGTATACTGACGGATTCACTATCCACAGTACAAGTGCTAGTCCAGAATCGTTTAACCCCCCCCCCCCCCCCTTCCCCCAATAACACTTATTTGATCCAAATTATGCCAACTTTCTTTCTGTAGTCCTTCCCTCCTGCGTAAAGTATTATTTCTGTAAGTATTTAAATAGTTTTCTTACGCTCCAGGCCGCCGCATTTCACAATATATATTAACAACAACTTGTTATTATGAATTTGGTAAGAAATCATAAAACTTTACTTCCCATATTTACATCCTTGGTCTCTTGCAACATATGTAAATTATCATAACAAGAGGCTATCAATGCGTTGATTAATCACTACTTTTATGAACAATTCTGTTTAAACGGGTTGTGGACTGACCACAATGAAAGTAACACAACTAGGTACGAAAGTAGAAAGGGATATAACTACGCAACAGTTAAGGGACATTACTCGACATAAAATAAGTTTATTATGTAATTTAAATACATTAAAAAGTTTTTATTGTTTGTGATATCTTCTTTACGGTAATTAGCAGAGAGTAAAGTTAGCATAAAAGACAGATAATAACTTAAGTAACCTTTAATGTTTATGAAAAAGTTTTGAATTATTTTTTTGACGCGTAAAAGTTAATAATGTACTTTTCAATTTAGTGTCCATCAACAAGCAAGTACAATTACCAGAGAGATTTATTCCAAGAGTAACTCAGTGCTCCAGATGCCAAAGGGCCGGCCACAGCAGAGCCATATGCCGCAGCAAGACAGACATCTGCCGATACTGCGCTGAGCACCATGCCTTTAGGGAGTGTCCGCTAGCCAAGCTGGACGTGGACTTCAAGGCTCCTAATAGAAACCGTAAGTGCGCCAACTGCATGGGACATCATGGAGCACGATACCTGGGGTGTCCGTACCTCCAAAGACACAGAGACGTGTTGAAACTCACCATTGTCAACAAGACATCATTCAAGGAAGCAATGCGGAGGTGTGAGACAGTCACAGGAATCTCGCAAAATGAAAGAGCACTGCTGCAGAGCCAGATTGACGAGCTAAAGCAGCAGATCAAGACACTACAAACACCGGCACTGAATAGCGACAGCGAAAAACTGCTTGAGGAACTAAAAGAGATCAAACGAAATATAACACAAGAGGTGGAGAACATGATCCAGGCGACCAAGAAAAACGAAGAAATCTTACGTGACATCAAGGCGGAGAGACAAATGCAAAAAGCTGAAAGGGAACTTATCCCAAAACAAGCCACACGAACCCAATGAAAAGAACGCAGAGAAACCGCCAGATGACACTCAAGTGAAAATCATCGATAAGCTGATAACGACAATCCACAAGAAAAAAGACAAGAAGACGCAAGATGAAGCCAACTCTCTGGTCAATCAACAATAGCAAACTATTAACACCAGCTCTGTTGTGATGCCCCAAAAGAAGCAGGAGAAACCGGAAACCAAACAGACTCATCAAGAAAGTGCGGAGGAAAACACCAACAAACTTGAATGTGCCTGGGGCGTATACAAGAAAGGAGGAACACACGAAGAACACAATGCGGTATCGCAGGCTGCCCCAAATCGGAAGAAAAGACAGCTGATAAAAGACATAACGACGCCTAAAAGCGGCCCCAGAGGGTACAGAGAATATCAAATGGACAAAGAACCGCACCACACAGAAAACGAGAGAACAACGAGAAACCGAATGGGACACCCCACCAGAGGAAGACTACTAATAACCGTACAAGGAGCCAGTATAATGACAGCACCCTAGCACAGCAAACGAGCCTGAAGCCACACTGACAGAAGAAATTGCCTAAAAAGACACAAAAGGAAAACTTGCCGGCCAACGTCTCCCCTATGCTGACGATACAGACATAAGATAAGCCAGCTTTTACTGGCACGCAGAGAATGGAATAATTGACGCACCATGAACCACCGCTATTATAACCGATGCCGCACGGGCTGGTTGAACCAAGGTGGAAAGTTTTTTTTTTTTTACAAATTGGATGGATGGATGGATGGTTCAATGGCAGCATAACTTAGATGAATGGTAACATATGTTTGACCGTCCGTCACTATGGGACGCAAATTACAAACATCTAGGAAGGTCTGTGTCTCCAGCCATTGACTTCTGGCCCAGCCCATCTCAATCTTCTTAGCTCGCTCATGGATGGAGTCGTTGAGACAATACACCTGGGTGAAAGTCTGTGTCTCCAGGCAGGCTGTTGCCTTTGTTAATGCCATGACCTCCATGGTTACACTCGATGCTACTGGTGGATTAGGATTGTCCTTAAACCGTCTAGGAAAAGACTTATTGTGTTACGTCGACTGCTAAAATTAACTGATCGTTGTGTGAATTCTTGATGTTGTAAACTCTTCAATATTCGTGTAGATAGCGTGTATGGAAATATCACTGACGTCTCTGTGTGTCTGTTCCTTAAGATGTCCGCTCCACGAATGACAAGTCTCTCTAACCTTTTCGCTAAGGTTGTTACCTCTTGCACCTGCATGCCCCGTGAACCGTTGAGCTCCTTGAGTGTCACTAGCTGTCTGTGATTTATTGTTAACCCTTACTCTCCCTGACATGTGGGTTGATTGATTGATTGATTGATTGATTGATTTAGGAACCGACATCAACAGCATTCCGTTCATTCCCATAAGCGCTCCGTCCCCATCCCCAGCAGCCAGCGAAGAGTTCCAACACTAATAGTACCAGTAGGAATCTGATGATATGTCCGTCTCGCCTTTCCACAGAGCATCGATCGTCAGCCAGATCCCCTCGTCACTCTCGCTGTCGCATTCTTGCCAGACTATGGTGATCCATTTGCTCCTCCGAGGTGTACACGTGCTCCCACAAGGCCGCAACCACGTCTGCCTTATCATGTATCAATACTCCACCAAGTTGTGCAGAGCCAGCCAACCTGTCCGCCTGTTCATTCCCCAGCACACCAGCATGCTCCGGAGAAAAGATCCAGACTATGCTTGTCACCCGTGACTTCCGAAGCGAAGCAAGCCACTCTGCACGAAGCTTACCTGTCCTCACCCTACTCAACATGCTTTCTGAGTCAGTTACAATCACGATGTGTGTGTGTATCGTATTCTCGATCCAGCGGAAAGCTGCACTGACCGCCTTCACCTCCATTCTTAAGCTAGATGTTGTGGTATCATATGCCAGGCTCTCCTGCACCAAACGTCGACCATTAGCTTTTGCTAAGAACACCCAGGCACTTCTCCTGCCTCTCAACACCGAACCATCTGTGTATAAAATTACATCACCCGGGCAAGCATTATCCTGAATTGGTTGCTGGATTTCCACTACCGTTGCCGCTACTGGCCACTCCCTGCACTTTCGGCTCAATGTGATTATAACTCTGCACAAGTCTGACTGCTCCGCTGGAACTCTTACCCACTCCTCTCCACTCCTAATGTTCTCCAAAATGCACACCTGTCTGATCGTATCCTCCGCCTGAGCCATCCATGATTTCCCTCTTATCAGTCGCTGATCCTTAACTGCTTCCAACGCCTCATGCAACGGGTAATCTGTGTCAGCAACTACTCTGAGGTATGCCTTCGCCTGCATCACCTTGAGCCTACCAGCAACAGTCGGCAAACCAAGGATGTAACGCATACACACTACTGGGGTGTCTCTGGTGCATCCCAGAATTAACCGCATAGCTTTGTTCTGTATGCGCTCTAATTTCACCAACTGACTCTTTGAGACAGTGAGCAGTCCTAGTCCATAATAATTCGCTGAGAGGATCAAGTGCTGGTATAGTGTGAAAAGCATTCTCTGCTATGTGTCCATTGCAGCCTTAGTTTAAAGTGCAATGAGTCCCTTTTGAGATCGTGTCACAACCGTCTTCACATGGTCCTTGAAGGACAAGCTCCTGTCAAATGTGTTTCCCAGATACTTCAGTTTGTTATCCATGTTGACGCTTCTACCATCTATCGAGAGGCTTGGGACATCAGTTCTCACAATCCTGTTGTCCAGAGAGCACCACAAAACAGCTGCCTTTTACGGGTGGATGACAGCATTCATTTCAGTGCACCAGTCAATCACTTTATCTGCTGTCGCCTGTAGCTCCTGGGCTGTTTGCTCCCTATCTCTCCCCTGCCTATACGCAAGAATATCATCTGCAAATGTTAGTATCCTTCCAACCCATGCTGGTGCTTATAGACTTGCAATCTTGCTCGTGTACACGTTAAAGAACAACGGTGAGATTCCGGATCCTTGTGTCAGTCCCGGGGTTAAAATATGTGGCTCTGAGGTCCATGCACCCAGACGGAGAGCAACCCGACGAGATTGCAGGACGGCCGCTATCCAGTTCACCAACCAGGGATTGACCCCCTTCTCCATCAGTGCGGTCATCAAAATATCATATCGAACTCTATTGTACGCATCCTCGAGATCAAGCGCTGCCGCCAACGTTTCCTGTCTACTCTGGAACCCCTCATAAACGTCAAAGGCAAATGTGGCTGCATTTGACCAGGTATCATTTCCTGGCCTGTAGCTCCCCAGGCCTCTTGGAAGAAGCTTCCCCCTTTCCAAAAACTCTTGCAGCTTGACAGCGACTATCTTCTCTAAAACCTTCCCAAATGTATATTGAAGGGTGATGATCCTAAAGCCGCTAAGCTTTGAATGATCCTTGAATGGTTTTGGGAGAGGGATGAGACAGCTGTGTACTCAATCCTGCGGTACTGATGCTGTCCTAATGCTCTGGTTAAAGCAGTCGGTCATCTCCTTCAGGTCTACATCGCTCAAAGCCTTCATGTGGCCATACCTGACCCAATCAGGCCCTGGTGCCGTATTTTTTGCCTTTTTCAAAATATGTTTAAGATCTTCAACCCGTATGATTTCTTCATATGCATATTCTTTATGGTGCCAGATAACTCCCCTTTAACTGCATCCCTGGTGTCCGCATCATCATGATTGGTCTGCTCTAAAAATCTCTGGAGAAACGCCTACCCTTTCTCTTTATCTGTTGTCACGCGCACACCATCATCTCTATAAATTGTTCCCACGATCATAGTCCGCTCTTTTCTTTGTATTTATCTGTGCAGTTTCCAGAATTTTCGAAGTGTTTTATCACCTCCAATCTCCTTCATGATACATTCTCATTTTGCCTTTTTGGCCTCTGCAGCACAGCGCTTGAAAACCTCCACCTTGTCTTTCTTGACATTTTCCGCTGTGTCCACTTCCTCTTGTGAGCTTCGAGGTGTCTGTCTCACTTTCTTTAGCTGCTTCACTGCAGCACTCTTTGCTTTCCAGGCGTGACCTACTTCTGGGGTCCACCATGGGGGATGCAAAGAAGGGGTTTTAACAGTCCTGTTACATGCCCCCTGTCTGAGGCGGCCAAGAAGGCTGTCGGTCCACTCATACCGGAAGGTCTTGCTCGCTCTTTCCTGGATTTAGAGATCAGGACTGCGCATGGCATGTGATCACTCCCATGGTCATTCAAAACAGTCCACTTTACATCAAGGAATGTTAACTGGGAGACAAGTGCTAAGTCAATAGCAGTGTCTGCATCGCCAGGCCTCATTGCCATTCTAGTTGGCCTACCATCATTTGTGCAGACCACATCGGAGTCCACTATGGTATCCGCAAGGGCAATTCCCTGTCGGTTTTCTTCTCTACTGTCCCTATCTCTGTTCCTCGCATTGAAGTCTCCACATATGAGTAGCCTATCACCCGGTAATTCCTCCAATTCCTTAAGCCAGTCCCATTGTTCCTTTCTGACAAAACAGTCCACTGTGGCATAACACTTATGATGTTCTACCTTAAGCCAACAATCTCCATTTGTATACCCTGGACCTCTCTTGCACTGTGATTCCACTGGCTCAAGTCTAGTACCACATGCTTCACTCCTTTCTTCACCAGCAGACCTTGCCCATGTCTCTTCTGCCCCAAAGGGGTTATGTAAGTGGCTTACCCAGGGCAATGGTATTTGTCAGTATTTAGCTCCTGGAGCATGACGACATCAACATCATATATTAGACTCTCCAATACAGGACCTCTCTGCCTGGCACTACGACAGTTCCAGTATCCCACTCTTACATGGTTGAAAACTAGTCTCTCCACTTTTCGTCTTGTTCTCCTGGCGCCTGCCCTCCTATTTCTATGCCTTCTTCTCACACCATTTCCTCGGCTTCTCCTCCTCACTCTCATTTTGCTAGCCTCTGAAGAATGTGTCAAGCGCAGATCACGTGCTCCGTAGCTCCGGTGACGATTCCCGTATTTAATTGATTTCATAAGCAAAGTTTGGAAATTGCAGGAAATAATCAGTCCCCCTAGTAGAGCCTGCCTGCTAGACAGGAGTCCATACGCCTGGCACCACTCCGCCCACATATCAGTCGTTCCACGTTCACGACCAGCTCACCCGTGGCCATTCATTCCTTGGCGCGTCGGTCCATCTTAACCTTGTGGGTTTATAATCGGAGTTTTCCATCTCCTAGATTGGCTGCTGTAATAGCTAACGAGCCCAATGTACCCGGGGGCAAGAGGTTCCAGCGCCTCATTTATAGCAAACACCGTAGATATATATGTACGGGAAACAAAACCAATGTCAGTCTATGCTGAGAAGTGAAAGTTTAAGTGTGGGTTGTAGTGTGTGACTACTACTCTACTGACTTCTATCCTCTTAACCCTTTTCTGTCCACCACAGTGCACAATATGACATGTTTGTAATAGACGGGTGCGTGCGAAACGGTGACAATTTAAGTATTGGCCAGTCCTCGTTTCTTTGTGGTACCCCAATCTTTGATTTGTGCCGTCTGCTCTACGTCTCATTAAAATATCTAGGAACGGCAACGCTTCGTTGTGTTCGTGTCCCATGGGTAGAGAGGTGTTCTTATGCGTCTGGTTCATTCTGGCCTGGAAGGATGTTGCTTGTAGTTCGTCTGTGGTAATGATTATTATATCGTCCACATAACTACGCTAGAAGACTAAGTTTTTAATGTCTGAGGATCTCTTGTCTTCTAAATGTGTCATGAAGATGTCCACTAGAATAAGATCAAGAGGACTCCTCATGGCCACTCCGTCATTTTGGCGGTATAACTTTAGTAGCCAACCTCGTAGCGATAAAGATAATCCACGTCCCTGAAACAAGGTGAGGCCTGACTTGTCTTTCACAGAAGCAGAAAGCAACAGTCTCTTATTTAATATCAGGAAACCTTTACTGTCTCAGAAAGTCAAGTGTTGGATAAGTGAAAAATATATTCCGGCGTCTCGAAACTGGAAGCACAGTGAAGAGAGTGTTATGAAGATAATTTGTCGAAATATTCGGCGAAGGGAGACACTTCTGATTATCAGAAGTCTCCTGTAGTTCTTGCTCCGAGGAAGGAATTTTATCACAATATCATAATTATCATCATCAAGTGCCTTGCTGGCTGCCGTGGGCGATCATGTCCCTTCACAAATTTCCAATTCCGAAGGCATAGACCAAATCGTGTGTTAACTCCCTCCCGTGCCATGACACAAGACTGGGAAGTTTTTTGTTCTTCTGGTGTAATCTTCTTTCTTATTCTTTTCATAATTATTCTAAGTAACAGCTTTGTATACCATCTATTGACTATATCATCTTGTCCCATCAATATTGCACCACTCCTCGATTTTAAACATCCAGTAATAGTTCGTGTTTTTCTGCCTATTATTGTATTTATTTGTTGATACATGGAATGTGAGCAGTTTTCCTAGTTTGTCCTAATCTCCATGCACTGTTGATTCAGCCAGACTCTTTTAGCTACTCTGCATTTTTATTTGCATGTTTACTATTTCTTTATGTATTGTATTATATTCGTATTTTTCTTGCATTTTCCTATTTCTTTCGTCCATCCTCTGCAACATTTCATGTGTCATCCATTTTTGTGTGTGCAATTCTAAGTGTAAGTGAAATGATTTCTTTTGATGTCTGTTGGATTGATTCCTGCAACATATCCTATTTTCATCAAAATCTGTATTATCTTCATGGCATTATATCTGTTCTTTACATTTACATTGTACCTTTCTCTAATTACTTTGTCTGTTTTAAGTAATATTAGATCTAACTTCTTTCGGAGTTTCTTTATGGTTTTAAATCTTAATCTCATCTTTCCTATAACTGGCACAACGGTCACGATGTCCATCTGCTCCTGGTCAAATTGTTACTGCTACCAAACTGCTTCTGAATCTCTTTCTAATCAACACGTAATCAATTTAATTGCGAATATTATCTCCATGACATGTACACGTACATAATCATCTACTGTGGTGTTTGAACCAAGTGTTACATATCATTTCTTGGTATTCTGTGCATGATGTTAATCTTCCACCTCTCTCATTCTTATCACCAAAGCCATTGCCACCAGTATGGCAGTCATTTCAAAATGTTTACACTGGCTCATTGTGGTATACTGTATAATTCATTTTAAAACATATTTTTGTCCTCTTGCTGTCTGCTATTGGAGCATATGCGTGTATTATATTAATATCCAGAGGTTTGCCATGGAGTTTCACAATAATACTCTGTCTGAGATTGTCCAGAATACTTTAACCATCTTAGTACTCATTTATCCGAAATTATGCCAACTACCTTTTTGTAACCCTTCCCTCCTGAGTTAAGTATTATTTCTGTATGTATCTAAATATTTTTTCCCAAGCACCTGGCCATCGCATTTCATAATATATATTAACAACAAATTGTTATTATACATATGGCCCGATATAATACAATTTTACTTCCCATATTTACATCCTTGGTCTATTACATCATATGTAAATTATCATAACAACAGGCTAGCAATGCGTTGATTAATCACCACTTTTATGAACAATTCTGAGTAAACGGGTTGTGGACTGACCACAATGAAAGAAACACTACTAATTTCAATTGTTGTTAGGGACATAACAACATAACAGTTATTCAGGGGACATTACTCGATTTAAATTAAATATAGTATGTGATATAAATAAATTTAGACATTTTCATTTCCTGTGATAAATTCTTCATAGTAATTAACAGCAAATAAAATTCAGCATAAATAGCAGATAATAACTTAAGGAATCTTCATTGTTTATGACAACATGTTGGCATTGTTTTTATGCGTAAAAGTAAATAACAGACTTTTATATTTCTTTGCAATATGACATACAAGTTTTTATCCTCTTAATGACAGAACCATTAGAATTAAAGCTATAAATGTATATTTGACCGTCCTTTACTATGGGACGCAAATTAAAAGTATGGACCTTTGCCTAGCCAGGAACAGGTAAATCCGCTGTACTGACCTCGTATTCCAGGCCCAGCTAACGGCCCAATCAAATTCCCTGTACCTGCAAACGGCCGGCCAAGGCCACAAGTGTAGCTAATTTCAAACTGTTCTCTCTCTCTCTCTCTCTCTCTCTCTCTCTCTCTCTCTCTCTCTCTCTCTCTCTCTCTCTCTCTCTCTCTCTCTCTCTCTCTCTCTCCTTCCCTCTATCTCGCGCACGCGCTCAAGCAACGCAATGCTTACTGCGTGGTCTAACGGTTGGAAATGTATAGATACAATCAAAAGTACCATTTTCAGGAAACATAAGTGATTCAGCAATAATATTGACAAATAAGTGGAATGAGATAAAGTGCGAACAGGTTTTGTTTTAAAATTATTAAATGGTTTGGTTTGCATGGGAGCGAATGATTGCTGAACCATCATCGTCAACAGGTACATGGGAGCGAATGATTACTGAACCATCATCGTCAACAGGTACATGGGAGCGAATGATTACTGAACCATCATCGTCAACAGGATCATGGGAGCGAATGATTACTGAACCATCATCGTCAACAGGTCATATGTATGTAACTACACCATGTTTTGCGTATCCTTTTACAGGACTTAGCTGTCAACAGAAGCATCTTTCAGCTGTCTGTTGATCTCTTGGCAAGATTACGCTCAGTAGTTTGCCATTGCTTTCTGAGCGGCCGGCTCAGTATCCGCAAGTCACGAGCGGGGGTCGAACCACCTCAGTTCTCGCTCCGCTGAGAGACTCTGCGTGATAAACGGGATTACAGAGAGAAAGTGGTGTAACCCCACAGCCAGAGAGACCGGCAACTACACCATGCCAAGACTATAATGTTGTCACACGTATATGAATGTATATATCTGTATTATCTTCATGGCATTATATCTGCTCTTTACATTGTACCTTTCTCTAATTACTTTGTCTGTTTTAAGTAATATTAGATCTGACTTCTTTGGGGTTTTCTTTATGGTTTTAAATCTTCACCTCATCTTTCCTATATATAACTGGCACAACTTGTTGATTAGAAAGAGATTCAGAAGCAGTTTTGTAGCAGTAACAAACTGACCAGGAGCAGATGGACATCGTGACCGTTGTGATTATGCACAGTGATTCTGTGCGGGCTGTTGTTTGTCGAGACTCCTGTCTTTTCCACGTTTCACATTGGGCAGCGGATAGCATTTTGTGTGATATTCACTGGCACAGGAACAGAGCATAATGGGGACAACCCGTTGCTGTGAAGTTGGAACCGCTACTAACTAACTAACTAACTAACTAACTAACTAACTAACTAACTAACTAACTAACTAACTAACTAACTAACTAACTGACTGACTGACTGACTGACTGACTGACTGACTGACTAGCTGTATTTGCTAATGTAAAAGGACACTGTTTTTGTATATAATAAAAGTATTTTTTTTTAAAGTTAACAATATCCGTGAAAGTCTGTGTCTCCAACCATTGCCTTCTGGCCCAGCCTTTCTCGTTCCTCGTAGCTCGCTCATGGAATCGCTTAGACCAATGCTTCCCACACTTATCACTTTCGCGGACCGACATAAATTGTCCTTTTGCACCAGGGAACGGTGCCGTTTAAAAAAAAATTCTCCTTGTAATCTGGAAATTTATATGACCTAAATATACATTTTAATATAAATATAAGATTTAACGTAATTATGGGTGTTGTCCCGGTGTGATAAATACTGCTCCATAATATTATTGGATGACGGTGATTTATTTAATGGGTAAAAGTCTGAGTCTATAGTCATTGCCTTCTGGCCCAGCCCATATCGATCTTCATAGCACCCTCATGGAGTCCCTTAGACAACACGCCTGGTTGAAAGTCTGTCTCCAGACAGGCTGTTGCCTTTGTTAATGCCATGACATCCATGGTTACGTCAATGCTACTGGTGGATTAGGATTGTCGTTAAACCGTCTGGGAAAAGACTTATTGTGTTACGTTGACTGTTAATTCTTGATGTTGTAAACTCTTCAATATTCGCGTAGATAGCTTGTATGGAAATATCACTGACATCTCTTTGTGTCTCTTTCTTAAGATGTCCGCGCCCCGAATGACAAGTCTCGCTTGCCTTTTCGCTGAGAGTGTTAGCTTTGGCCCCTGAATTTCCCGTGAACCGGTGAGCGCATTGAGTGTCACTAACTGTCTTTGTTCTATTGTTAACTCTCACTATTCCTGTCTTGTGGGTTGTAGTGTGAGACTACTACTCTACTGATTGTTAACTATTTTCTGTCCATCACAGTCCGTACTAAGCCACGTTTGTACTGGACGGTTGCGAAACTATGGAAATTTAAGTATTGGATAGTCCACGTTTCTTTGCGGGACTCCGATCTTTGATCGTCTGTTCTACGTCTCATTAGAATATCTAGGAACGGCAACACTTCGTAGTATTCGTGTCCCATAGGTAGAGAGGTGTTCTTATGCGTATGGTTCATTATTACCTGGAACGATGTTGCTTGTAGCTCGTCTGTGATGATGACTATTATATCGTCCACATAACGACGCTAGAAGACCAAGTTTTATTGTCTAAGGATCTCTTTTCTTCTAAGTGTGCCATGAAGATGTCCGCTAGAATAGGACCAAGAGGACTCCCCATGGCCACCGCGTCATTTTGGCGGTATGACTTTAGTAGCCAACCTCGTAGCGATAAAGATAATTGACGTCCCTGAATACAAGGCGAGGCCTGACTTCTCTCTCACAGAAACAGAAGGCAACAGTCTCTTATTTAAAATCCGGAAACCTTTACTGTCTCAAAAATTCAAGTATGGGATAAGTGGAAAATTTATTCCAATATCTCAAAACTGGAAATAGTATAACAGAGTAGGCTAACGAGTTCTCTGGTTTATTATAAATGTTGTTTATTTCTTATTGATGACAACCTGGACACAACATGGCGTCTTCTCTGCTCTGGCTCTAGATGTAAACTAACTCCTAACAACAAACTACGTCACGACTTGAGCATCTCTCTTCCCATTCCATCCCGATGCTCAATCGTGCTGTAGCCTTTTCCCACCTAATACCCAACTTCTGCTACAATAGCTTGCAAACTTACTGCAGGATAAAGACGTCCAGAGTAATGATCCGGATGGGTACCGCCCCTAGATGTTGTTAGGAAGATAATTGATCGAAATATTCGGCGAAGGGAGGCACTTCTGATTATCGGAAGTCTTACAGCAAATTAAATTATCATAACAACAGGCTAGCAATGCGTTGATTAATCAGCACTTTTATGAACAATTCTGTCTAAACTGATTGTGGATTGTTCACAATGAAATGAACACAACTATTTACAATAGTAGGATGGGACGTAACAACATAACAGTTATTCTAGGGACATTACTTGAAATAAAATAAATGTATTATTTGATTTAAATATATGTTAGCAGTTTTCATTGGTTATGATAAAATCTTGCATTCAGCATAATTTGCAGATAATAACTTAAGAAATGTTCAATGTTTGTGAAAATGTTTTGCCTTTATTTTATAAGCGTACAATTTTATAATGAGCTTTCCTATTTCTTTGCAATATCACATTAAATGTGTTTATCTATTTAATGAGAATGTTGTGACGCGGTATTTAAAATATATTTTTGGACGTCCTTTACTATGGGACGTAAATTACAAATATATATGAAATCAGATAAAGTTTGTATGAGGACGTACTGTCCTCTGTCAAAGGCAGAGGTAAAAGACCCCAACGTAAATGTGGACGGCAAGGGGAAACCATCACATTATCTTCCAAAGACTTCATGGCAAAACACATTTCAGAGGTAGTGAATGACGTTAATGGCTGTCTTAGAACATCCTCGTCCGGTAGGGACAGTCATGAGCCACAGGTGACACCAGACCATCATCCAGCTACTGATGGCAAAACCATATCTAAAATAAATCCATTTAAGGTAGGAACATGGAATGTTAGGCCATTAAATGATCTGGGAAAGTAGAACAATGTTCTAATAGAAATGGAAAGTATGAAATTGAATATACTAGCCATAATTGAGATGAGATGGAAGGGATCGACAAAATTATAACAGACAAACACACAATAATTTATTCTGAAAAAAACTACTAAAAAGGAGTAGGACTAATATTTGATGAAAAAAAAGCCAAGTTAATTAATGGATACTGGTGTATTTCAAATAGAGTCATTATGGTCAAAATCAAAGGCAAAACGATAGATATACATATTATACAAGTATATGCACCAACAACAAGCTGTAGAGATGAAGAAATACATTACTTTTACGAGGGTTTGAAATGCCGATGACTCAAATTGGATCACAAGAAATAAAAATAATACTGGGAGACTTTAATGCAAAATTAGGAAAGGGAAAAATGGAGGATGTAGTGGGGAATAGAACCTATACTTTTGTATGGATGTGAAGCGTGGACAATAAGCAGTCAAGCTGAAAAAAACAGCTGATGGCCGTGGAAATGTGGTTTCTGAGGAAAATGCAAAGAATACCATGGCTAGACAGAAAAACCGATGAACAAGTTCTTCAAGAAACAAATGAAGATCGTAAACTGATTAGAGTCATTAGACGTAGAGTCAAAATTTTTTGGGCATGTTATGAGAAGAAATGATTTGGAGAACTTGGTGACGACTGGCAAGATGGAAGGGAAGAGGCCAAAGGGAAGACCGAGAAGTAAATACCTGGATGGCTTGGCCACATGGCATGGTCGAGACAGGAACACGGAGCTGATCCACGACTCTGGTGATAGAGTGAGATGGCAGAACATGACCGCCCACGCTTACCGGCATGGCACATGATGGATGGATGGAGTGGGGAATTATGGTTTAGGTACAAGAAATGAAAGAGAAGAGAAACTAATAGAATGGGCAAATATCAATGAATGATAATTGGAAACACCTGGTTTAAACACCATAAAAGACGACTATACACATGGAAAAGCCCTGATAAGAGAATATACAACCGAATTGACTACATACTTATTAATAAAAGATTTAGAAATGCGTTCATTAATGTAAAGACAACGCTTGGTGCTGACTGTAATAGTGATCATGTACCACTATGTGGACAAATAAAAGCCAGATTAAAGACTGGGAATAAAATGGTAAAGAACGTGAGACATAATAAAAAGGTTCTGAAAGTAGATACAATTATATGATGGAGAACGGGAAGCATTAACAGAAGAAGGTAACTTAGAAGGTCCACCTATTCTAAAAGAAGAAGTCACTGACGTGTAAAACATATGAAAAAAAGTAAATACAGCTAGGCAAGATGAAATCATAACAGAATAATTAGAAGTACTAGGTGACTTTGGAGTAGGTATATTAACCAAAATGCCCCTGACTGATAAAAAGAAGAGCTGAAACAAGAAAAGAAGGATGTGCAAAAAGCTAACAGGCAGTATGCAAATGACTATTGGATGAAGTTATGCGAGTACATTCAAAAGGCAAGTGATAAGAGAAACATCAGAAGCATGTATGAAGGGATAAAGAAAGCCCGTGGTCCAGTGATCAAAAGAAGTGCACCACTGAAAACCTTGACTGGAGAAATCATCACTGACAGGAAACAGCAGATGGATCGATGGGTAGAGCACTATTTGGAGCTTTACTCAAGTGAGACCAAACTAGCGGATGATGCCCTCAACGCCATAAAGGCATTGCCAACACTTGACAACCCGAATACACTTCCCTCCATAACAGAAGTTAAGCGTGCTATCAATGAACTTGCTTATGGCAAATCTCCGGGTAAGGATGGGATTACAATAGAGGTTATCAGGAGTGGGCAAGACACACTCACTCTACAGATCCACCAGATAATAGAGCTATGCTGGGGAGAAAGACAGATCCCACAGGATTTCAAAGATGCAAGCATCATAACACTGTACACCGGTATGACATCACACTGATGTTGGACAACAGGATTAAGTACTTCACGCTGGATTTCACAGCCAGCGAACGCAAGCAAGCAAGCAAGCATAACACTATACAAGAACAAGGGGGATGGGGTGACAGTAACAACTATAGGGGTATCAGACTAATGTGTATTGTTGGAAAAGTATTTGCCAGAATTGTTCTGCGCAGACTTCAAGTCCTGGGAGATCAAGTCTACACCGAATCACAGTGTGGCTTCCGACAGAACCGGGCTCCCATTGATATGATATTCTCATTGCGACAAATGTAAGAAATATGCTGTGGACAGAAGAAACCACTGTTTATTGCCTTCATCGACCCCACAAAGGCATTTGATTTGATCAGTCGTAAGTATACCGTTCAAGGCACCAAAGAAGATCGGTTGCTCACCGATTCTTCTGTCCATTGTGGAATCGTTCCACACAGGCATGAAGGGTATAATCAAGTTTGATTGTGCAACTTCTGAAAAGTTCAAATCAAGAGTAGAGTTCAGCAAGGTTGTGTACTAGCTCGCAGCCTCTAGGGAATATACTTTTTACCTCTACTGAAGTATGTCTTTTGTGATCAGGATGGTGGTACAAATTTACTCACGCTCAGATGGCGGCCTCTACAATGCTCTGAGATTGAAGGCCAAGACCAAAATTAGGAGGGTACTGAATTGCTTTTGGCAGATGATGCTGCAATTACGACCCACTCTAAGGAAAAATTACTACATCTAATTTCTCAGATTTCTCTACATCTCAGATTATGTCACATGGTGCACATTGGGTACCATCAATCTTTATTGACAACGCCGAACTGGTGATAGTAGACCATTTTACATTTCTAGGATCAGAGGTAAATGGCAGATTATTCCTAGATCAGGAAATCAACATCAGTATTGGTAAGACAGCAAGAACAATGAACAGGTCAACAAAAAGTGTCTGGAAGAAGGGGAAGCTTACTGCCAAAACAAACATCCTTGTCTATCAAGCCTGTGTCCTTAGTACTCTACTTTATGGCAGTCTCATCTCATCATGTTCCTCTTGTACTTTGCGGTGTCGAGGTGAAGTATAAACTTCGTGAGAGTGCCCGGTTATGGGCTTCGTATATCGACATTCCCTTGGATTCTGCTATTCCCTCCTTCCAACGTTTCCGTGGTCGGCCTCTTCCTCTGTTTCCATCTGGTCTGTACATCATTGCTTGTTGTGGCATGCTGTTGACTGGTAACCTACTTGCATGGCCAAACCATTTGACTTGCTGCTTTCTAATAAAATCTAGTGCTGCTTTAACCCCCACTTTAGTCCTGATTTCTTTATTTCTGATCTTATCTCTTCTTGATACGTTGAGTATTCTTCTCAGGAACCTCATTTCTGTTGTTATGATTTTTCTTTTCTCTTTTTCTGTCATTGTCCAGGTTTGGCATTGGTAGCACAGAGTTGGTAGGAAGATTGTGTTGTAAAGTGCTTTCTTGGTAGTTATTGATACATGTTTGTTCTTTAGTATTGGTGCCATTTGTCCAATGAGTTGATTTGCCTTTTTGCACCTATTTTCGATCTCGTCTTCTGATCTGCCATTTGATGATATTATACTTCCTAGGTACTTGAAACTCTTTACTTGTTTCAAGGGATGTTCGTTTAGGTGAATTGTTGCTGTTTGTTCTTCTTTAGTTATAGTCATTACCTCTGTTTTGATTGTGCTAAGTTTCATGTTATGTTCCCTACACATTTCGTTTAGACTATTCATGTGGTCTTGTAATTCAGCTTCTGATTTTGCTATTAGTGCTTGGTCGTCCGCAAACAGGAGTTCTCTAATGGTTAGATTTGCAGATGGTTCTTCTTCTGTATTCTCGTCATGCGGTATTCTTGCTGTCTCTGCTTGGCTGGTTTCTTTACATATGTTGTCTATATATGTTATGAACAAGAGAGGGGACAGGACACAACCTTGTCGTACTCCAGATCTTATGGTGAAGGGTTCTGAGTGTCCTCCAGTTGCTCTCACTATTCATTCACTGTTGTTGTATAAACGTCTACATAGGTTTGTTAGATGTGTACTCACTCCATATTGTTTAAGGATTTCCGACAGCTTGTTTCTATCTACCCTATCGAATGCCTTTTCTTGGTCGACAAAGGCTAAGTAGAGTGTTTCATTGAATTCGATTGATTTTTCTATAAGTTGTCTAAGAGCAAAAATGGCGTCTGTGTATAATTTGTTTTTCCTAAATCCAAGTTGCGTTTCGCTTTGCTGGGGTTCCAAAGTAGTTCTTAATCTTTTTTTCAAGAATTTTGCAAAATGGCAGTAAATCCTGGTAAACGTACTCACACCAAGAGAACCGTTTAAACTGCTTTCATATGCGGTGTGTGCGAAGAATTCTTGGTATTACGTGGCAAGACAAAATAACAAATACTGAAGTATTGGAAAGATCAGGTTGTGTGACGGTTTGTTCCATGCTCAGTCTTCGTAGACTTATACGGATAGGACGCATTAGGAGAATGGATAATGGTAGAATATCGTTTTTGGTGAATTACAAATGGTAAGAGATCTCGGGGCCTGTATTGCGATACAAAGATGTGTTTATGCAGGACATGATCGATACAGGCATTGATAATAGACACTGGGATCAAGTCGCCACTCAACGTGTTGTATGGAGGGCAAAAATCAGAAAAGGAATCATCACAGAGGACAAAAAAATTATTGCAAATAGGTCACACACTGAGCATGAACGACGTAAGATAGTGCATGATGGTGAAAATGACCATGAGTTCACATGCATACAATGTGGATGAACATTTACAGCACGAATCGTTCTGATCAGTCACATTCGCTACCGCCATCCATCCATCATGTGACATGCCGGAAAGCGTGGGCGGTCATGACTCGCCATTTCACTCGATCACCAGAGTCTTGGATAAGCTCAGTGTTCATGTCTCGACCATGCCATGTGGTCAAGCCATCCAGGTATTTTCCTCTCGGTCTTCCCCTTGGTCTCTTCCCTTCGATCTTTCCAGTTGTCACCAAGTTCTCCAATTCATTTCTTCTCATAACATGCTCAAAAAATTTTGTCTGTCTACGTCTAATTTCTCTAATCAATTTAAGATTTTCATTTGTCTCCTGTAATACTTGGTCATTGATATTTCTGGCTGTCCATGGTATTCTTTATACTCTCCCCAGAAACCACAGTTCTACAGCCATCAGATATTTTTCAGCGTGACTGCTCATTGTCCAAGTTTCACATCCATAAAAAAGAACAGGCTCTATGTATCCCCTCAACACTCTTTTTCTCGTTTAAATTGACATCTTTTTATTGGTCAGAATGTTTTTCATCTTGCTAAAGGCTACTTTCGCCATGGCGATTCTTTTTCTAATCTCTTCAAGGCATCTCCCATCAGATGTTATGACTGTTCCGAGATAATTGTACCGATTCACTTGTTGAAGAATATTCCCATTTACTTGTATATTACATTGTGGTACTTCGTTCTTCCTAGTGACGACCATAACCTGTGTCTTCTTATAATTTAATTCCAACCCCAGCTGCTCACTGTGTACCACAACAGCGTCTACTAATTGTTGTAGATTTTGTGCATTGTCTGCAATCAATACTGTATCATCTGCATATCTAATGTTATTGATGTTTCATCCTCCAATACTTTCATGGATATTTGTAATTTACATCTCATAGTAAAGGGCGGTCAAAAATATATTTCTATGACACAAATTTGAACACTGTGCCTTTAAAATGATAAATAAAAACATTTAATGTTATATTGCAAAGAAATAGAAAAACCAGCTATAAAATTTTACGCATATACAATAAAGGGAAATATTTTTTCAAAAACATTAAAGATTTCTTAAGTTATCTCTGCCAATTATGAAGAATATATGTATATATTTTTCTAATTGCTATACATATTTTATCACAGAAAATGAAAACTACTAGATTTATTTAAATCACACAATACATTTAGATTAGTTCGCGTAATGTTCCTGGAATAACTGTTATGTTGTTATGTCCTTGTCCACTATTGTAATTAGTTGTGTTCCTTTCATTGTGGTCAGTCCACAACCCGTTTAGACAGAATTGTTCATAAAAACGGTGATTAATCAGTGTGTTGTTAGCCTGTTGTTATGGTAATTTACATATACTCTAACAGACCAAGGATGTAAATATGAGAAGTAAACTTTTATTATTTTTTGCCATATGCATAATAACAATTTGCCAGCTCCGTGGCCGAGGGGTTAGCAGCTTTCTCCGTTAACCCCGAATACTCTCTTGGTTGACGTGAGCGCGGCGAGAATTAGAAGTGGTTCGAATCGCGCCAGTGACTTATGAGAGTATGGAGCCGGTCGCTCAGAAAGTCGTGGCGTGCTGATGAGCGTAATCTAGCCTAGGAATCAACATACAGCTGAAAGATGCTGGTGTTGACCGCAATATCCTGAAACAGGATGGAAACGCGGGAAAAAAAAAATAAAAACAATTTGTTATTAATATACATTGTGAAATGCGATGGCCAGGTTCGTGAGGAAACTAATTAGATACATACAGAAATAATACTTTACTCAGGAGGGAAGGACTACAATAGGGGAGTTGGCATTATTTTGGATCAAATAAATGCTAGGGGGATTAAAGGATTCTGGACAATCTCAAACTGAATATTATTAGTGATACTCCTTGGCAAACCTCTGGACGTAACATAATACAGCTATATGCGCCAACAGCAGACAGTAAGAGGTAATAATTGTTCCGTTGTCCTGCTACTGAATGAGTGCGTGGGCGACACTTTGAGCTGGGAAATTCGCGTGGAATGCTTTTATATATGTCCTGTACAGTGGCCTGCATGTTCGGAATAATGGCTACTGTCTGTTGCTGAATTGACTGATTAACCTCTTCGGTTCACGGGTGCATTTTTCACGAGACTCATGGGAGTCGGCGCTAAAGCTGCGGAGTTCGTGCTTTGTGCGACACTTTCGGCGTGTCGCACTGCGGAGAAAGACCGAGCCATGTGAGAAAACCCGGGTCAATGAAGTATTTCAGGTGACTACTGATTCTATCGACGATGAACTGTGATTTTCGTGGATGAATGTTGTGTTGGCATTCTGGCGGCGGCATTATGCACAGTGTACCTGTGCGGTCTGTTGGATTGCCGAGACTCCTGCCTATTCCACTTTTCACATTTGACAGTGGGGAGCAGTTTGTGGGAATGGAGCATAATTGGGAGACCCATTGCCGTGAAGTTGGAACCTCGACTAACTAACTAACTAACTAACTAACTAACTAACTAACTAACTAACTAACTAACTAACTAACTAACTAACTAACTAACTAACTAACTAACTAACTACCTAACTAACTAACTAACTAACTCACTCACTCACTCACTCACTCACACACTCACTCACTCACTCACTCACTCACTCACTCACTCACTAACTATCTCACTCACTCACTAACTAACTAACTAACTAACTAACTAACTAACTAACTAACTAACTAACTAACTTACTAACTAACTAACTAACTAACTAACTAATTAATTAATTAATTAACTAACTAACTAACTAACTAACTAACTAACTAACTAGCTAACTAACTAACTAGCTAACTAACTAACTAACTAACTAACTAACTAACTAACTAACTAACTAACGGTAAGAGGATATAAATATACTTTATAATGAATTAGACATGGCAGTGAGTCAGTGTAAAAATTTCGAAATGACTGTCATACTGGTGGCAATGGTCTGGGTGTTGGGAATGAGAGAGGTGACAGACTAAAAGTCTGGGCAGAGTACCATGAAATGATAGGTAACACCTGGTTCAAACATCTTTGTCGATGATTATATACGCGGACATGCCCTGGAGATAGTATTCGCAATAAAATTGCCAATGTGCTGATTAGAAAGAGATTCAGAAGCAGTTTAGTAGCAGCAACAACTTCACCAGGAGCAGATTTACATAGTGACCATGTGCCAGTTATAGGAAAGATGAGGTTAAGATTTAAAACAAAAAAAAAAATCCCAAAGAAGTTAGATCTAACATTACTTAAAACAGACAAAGAAGTAAGAGAAAGGTACAATGTTACTGTAAAGAACAGTTATAATGCCATGGAGATAATACAGGTGTTGATGAACAATATGACATGTTGCAGGAATCAATCTAATAGACATCAAAAGAAATAATTTCACTTACACATAGAAATGCAAAAATAATAAAATAAAAAAATAAAAAATAAGAAATGGATGACGCATGAAATGTTGCAGACGATGGACAAAAGAAGTAACAAAAATCAAGATAAATACGAATATAATACAATTCGTAAAGAAATTGTAAACATGCAAAATATGCGAAGTTGCTAACAGAGTTTGGCTGAATGAACAGTGCATGGAGATTAGCACAAACTAGGAACATTACTCACATTCCATGTATCAATAAATAAATACAATAATTGGCAGAAAAACACGAACTATTACTGGATGTTTAAAATCAAGGAGCGGTGCAATGTTGATGGGACAAGATGATACAGTCAATAGATTGTACAAGAGACTGTTACCTAGAATAATTGTGAAAAGAATACCCAAAAAAATTACATAAAAAAAAATTCCAACTTCACAGTCTTGTGTCATGGCACGGAAGGGATTCAACACACGATTTGGTCCATGCCTTATGAAGTCGCAATTTGTGAAGTGGCATGATCGACCACGCCAGCCAGCAAGGCATTTGATGATGATAATGATGACACTGTTATGAAATTTCCCCTCGGAGCAAGAACGACAGGAGACTTCCGATAATCAGAAGTGCCTACCTTCGCCGAATATTTCGACTAATTATCTTCGCAATACTCTCTGGGGTAGGGCCCATCCGTGGCACGACTCTGGACGTCTTTCTTCAGCAATACGTTTGCACTCTGTTTCCAGTTTAGAGCTGTTGGAATAGATTTTCCACTTACCCCACACTTGACGTTCTGAGACAGTTTTCGAAATTTAAATAAGAGACTGTTGCCATCTGCTTCTATGAGAGACAGGTCAGGCCTCGCTTTGTATTCAGGGACGTGGACTATCTTTATCGCAATGAGGTTGGCTACTAAAGTCATACCGCCAAAATGACGGAGTGGCCATGGGGAGTCCTCTAGGTCCTATTCTAGTGGACATCTTCCAAAGTGAAAAATCTTAGCCAAATTACATTCAGATAAGTTTGGTTGTAAATTGGCTAAGATTTTTCCCTTTGGTTAACAAAATATCCTACTTATTTGTAAGTTTCGTTGAGATATTTATAAGTTAGGATGAAATTGGTCCACAATTTATTCACCTTTGTTTAACAAATTTCCCTACTTTTTATAAGTTTGGTTGAAATGTGGCCCCAATGTTTTACATTCAGTCAACACAATTTCCAACTTTTATAAGTTTGGCTGAAATATTTATAAGTTTGGTTGAAATTTGGCCACAGTTTTTTTTTTTTACATTTGGTTAACAAAGAATCCTACTTTTTAAAAGTTTGGTTGAAAATTTTGACATTTTAGTTAACAAATATACCTACTTTTTATAAGTTTGGATGAAATTTAGTCAATTTATTTTTTACACACTTGGTTAACACATTTTCCCTTTTGCCGATCTTTGTATCTTTGTTCTTATGTGGTATTGTACATGTCTCTCTGTTCCAATGTGTCTTTGCTCTTGTGTGACTTTGGTCTTGTCTCATTGTTCCAGTGTGTGTGTGTGTGTGTGTGTGTGTGTGTGTGTGTGTGTGTGTGTGTGTGTGTGTGTGTCAATTGTTCCACAGCTTTGCGCCACATTCAACATGAAAAAAACATGCTCGCGTAGCAGTCAACATGAAATTAAGAAAACAAGACAGACGAACTCAAGCGAATCATACCACTGAAAAAACCAACAAACAAGAAATTTTCATTTTCATAACTTTTATTTTTTCACCAAAAATCAGTATTTTCATGCGTACAACATTAAATATTCTTTTTTAAATTTTCAATGATATAGACAATTCACTAAACCACACATACAAGGATATCACACATATGACCACTTTACATATTTAATAGAGCATATTATAGACAGCAATCAACCTAACAGGTGGTCATTAATGTGATATATATATATATATATATAAAAGCTAGTCGCGTGTATTTTCTCTACCATGTATTTACTGTCAGGTCTGTTGTGTAGGACGTAACTGAACATGTCACTGTCCTGAACTATAGCTATAAAGTCGTCAATGTCTTGCTCGTTGTTAACTAAGAGGGGGAAGTCGAGTTGGCATGCATTATTTGATGATGAGTGGAACGATCTAAATTCTTTTGTCTCTGTATGTCGTAAACTCATATGATGGGAATAATTTACCTTAAACCTACATGTCTACCTAGCAAATATTGGTTGTAATGTCTCTGTCCAGTCAATTGGGTGTGTTGAGTCTGGTCGATGAAAAAAATTGTAGGTCGATATATATTTGTTGATATTCTGATGTGTCCTAAGAGCTGTCCAGTTGTCTCTGTATTTCTGTTGGATTTCGTCGTGAGGGAGGACGTCTACGGTCTTTAATTCCTCATCTATCTCTACTTTTTTAAATGCTCTCCGGAGAGTGAAGACGTGTTTTTGTATCTCTTACTTCTCGGATTATTATTACTGCAAGCTGAATCACCTATCATGGATTTTTATATCAATGTGCTCGTTGTGATTCTGAGGATGTGGTGAAATAGTTTTTAGATTAATACAAGTGTTTATTATCGCAAAAATGTGGGTTATATCTAATATTCATTTCGAGTGATAGTTGAACACTATTAAATTTCAACCAATCAAGTGCACGAGGCGTGTCAGATACAACCACGGGACCTCAAATTGCCCGCGGCGTGGCTAGATAACAATGCGATTGCTGCGTTCTTCAAGTTTAGTTAGTCGTAATATTATGCAATAATGTCAGGGGAAGGAGAGTGCTCCGTATTGGAAGTGAATGGTGAAAGGACTCGCTCGGGTTTACGATCGGCTGTCAATAAAACTTACACACTAAACAAAGAGAGGACCGTGAAGAATAAGCTATCCAAGTGCATAAATCCCAACGGCCTAGTCGTCAAACACACCAACTCAGGACAGTGTGTTACTATTTCCTTCAACAACACACTCTATTATGAGGCATTCCGAACTTGCCTACTCAACTACTACAGGCTTGAACTAATTGAACACAGGCAAGATAAGCACGGGGCCCACGTTGAGGATCTGATTACGACGCCAGTGATTACGATACATTTGTACCGCAGTAAAAATAAACTCATGACACAGGGCAGTAATGAAAACATTAATTCCTGGCTAAAAGTAGATTTTGTTGAACTTGAAAACTCGACACAGACATTCACCGAATCTACTCATACGATGAGTGTACATGACAACATCAACACGAGGCCTGCCAACCCACCAGCGCTCTTGGCTATTGAATACCCAATGGAGCGTATCCAAAACAACATAGAACCCAATGTTGACATTGTTGAAGAAGTACCTGCCTCAGATAACAATAGCATCTTAACTATCAATGGACATTCGTGCGACTGTAAACAGCGCATTGAGGAACTAGAACAATCACTAAAGGCGCTCATTGTCACTGTTTCAACCAACATTGAAGCAAACAACAAGATAAGCAGTGATTACAATGCTCTCAAGACAGAAGTCGCACTCCTGCGAGACGAAAATTTGCTGCTGAGAAATACAGTTCAAATCTTACAGAATGCGTCCTCTACAAACCAAACCGATGAAGCATGTAATTCTCAAGAAACCGCTTCATCCTTGGGAAATCTTGGGGAAGCTCAATCCCACCCAGAACAGATAATCACTATGAAAACAACTCAACGCGCAGAGGAAGATAAAAAACAACAAACACCTCAATGTGCAGACGAAGATAAACAACAACAAGCAGTCTACCCAATTGACGTCAAAATAAGCAATAGGTTTGAAGTACTTCAAGAAAAGTCACCAGAAAAATTACAGTGCTTTAACATGCTGCAAACGGGCAAGACAAGCCAACAAGATACATCGGGAGAACCACATGGAAACATACAGACTGCTGATAATCGGAAATGGATGAAACAACGGTCGAGACGTGCTGACAACCAACATGTACAGACAGCACGACCTGACTGTACACATATTATACTAGGCGATTCCTTAATGAAAGGTTTATACAGCGACAGGATGGCCACATCAGACAAAGACATTGTTTCAATAATCCCACTGCCTGGGGCTGGTGTAGACCGGCTAACAGACAAGATTAGCAGGTTGGCTGTAAATCATAGCGTCAGAAGGGCAAGCGTACATATTGGCATCACCGACACCATGAACAACCAACAAATCACAGGGTCTCAACTGCTGGCACTCTTGAACGGATTACGTCACACTTTTCCTAACTCATCCATTTTCTTCTCCTCCATCATATCACCGAGTTATGGACACCAGCGCCGTCTAGCTGACATAAATAACAACATGTTGCAGAAGTTCTGTTCTCAAAACAAGATACAATTCATCAACAATACAGCATCATTCACTTCACAGGCTGGTGCACCAAAAAAGAGTCTTTACAAGGATCAAATACATTTATCTACATTGGGCACCAGTTTTCTCGCCAAGAATTTAAAATATCCAGAACGGACATACCATACATCCAATACGGGATCGCGCCGGACACTTTTAGCTACTCCTGAAACTCAAGCCAGACGACATACTCCCGTCACATCAAGTACCAAGAGGACAGAAGTGTGCAGACCACTCATAACCACTGCACCTGAAATCCAAGCCAGACGGGACACTACCACAACACCAAGTCCGTTAAATAAGTCGTCTTTCACACAGGAGGGTAATAATTACGAAGATATGATTCCTATTCTCCCCAGAAAGGATCCGACTCTCAGCAACAACGACGTGCCAGCACAACCTCCTGTTAGCCACCAACCAGAGGCTCTAGTTGGTAGTCATTACATACCCATGAGACATCATCAGTACCCATTTAATTGTAATCCAGAATGGTTGCACCTCACACGGTATAGCCCAGCTACACTTCGTCAAGCACTTATAATGTCGCTATACCAACAACCAACACAACCTGGTATTTACTAGCAACTTAGGACAAAGACAAAGCTACACCGGATCTCGGTACAAGAAAGAGCCTCTCCTTAAACGTTTATCTGCATATTTGGTTATAACTTGATCTAGTAACGTATTAGGTTATAAGTTATTACAAACATTGACTGGTTTTGACTTTATATTAATTGATAGTACTTAGCTGTATAGCTTTTATAATAATTCTAATTGTGTTTTCACGGTGAGTGAGGGGGTCTTCACTGCTCTTCCTTACGGATCTGTGTACGTATTTTTATATATTTACAGAGATATTACTGTTTCTCTGTACTTTAGAGTGTGTTTTTGTAATAAGGGACGTAAGTTGTATTCACTTTGTGTGTGTGTGTTTTGCTTTTAAACTTGTGATTACGCATTGTTGAAATGTCAAATAAGTACGAACACTGGCTCAGGAATAATGGGCTCAGAATCGGGCATGTAAACATATGCCATCTATTAGGGAAGCTGCCCGAACTATCACTTATACTTAATCAAAATTTTCACATGTTTGGCGTTAGCGAAAGTCGATTAAATGGCAACATCTCAGATGATGACATCGCTATCAGAGGTTTTAAAACCATTAGAAGAGATCCCTATCAGAAACAAGAGACGGGTATTGCAGTTTATATTTCCAACTCGCTTAACGCCCACCGCAGGCTAGACTTTGAAACCTGTGAGATTGAGTGTGTATGGATAGAGGTTAAACTTCAAAATTGCATACCGCTAGTAGTTGGCTATCTTTATCGAAACCCCAGTGCAGGAAATATCTGGTATGAAAAATTCACCACTATGATGGATGTAGTCTTTAGTAATGCTAGGGAAATAATATTGCTAGGTGACTTCAACATAGACGCTAACAAATCAAACAAAACATGGGAAAACATAATAGAGTCATATAATTTCCAACAGTTAGTCAAACAAGCCACTAGAATCACTAAATCATCTGCAACACTTATAGATCATATTTATACTACGTGTGCTGATAACATCACAGAATGTAGTGTACCTATCAATGCAATGAGCGATCACTATCCAGTATGTTGCACGTGGTCGAAAAGGGGCACCAAAACTCCCAAACACAAACATATAAGCATAAAATATAGAAATTACAAAAATTTCAATCGAGACGTCTTCTTACAAGATTTGGTCAACTCATCTCTAAATTATGTTTACCAGCTTCCTGACCCAGACGATGCTCTGGACCACTGGCTAAAGACCTTTCTAAGTATATTTGATAAACATGTTCCATTTAAGGAAGTTCGTGTTAAACATCACACAAAGCCCCCGTGGATCACACAGGAGGTAGTTGAACTTATGAGAGATCGCGACAGGGCTCACAAAAATAGAGATCTAACTATGTACCGTAGTCTGAGAAACAAAGTTCAATATGTTATTCGGAAGGAAAAGAAAAACTATTTTAAGAACATAGTAATAGATAAAACCAACACTAAAGATATATGGAAAGCAATTAATACCTTGACAAACAAACACAAATCATCACAATCATTACCATCAAATCAGGTTACATGTGATCAATTCAGTAGATACTTTCAGTCCGACATAAACCAACTGAAGGCTGCAATACCAGATGCGCCTCATGACATATCTTTATTATCATCATTCTGTGAGAACAAATGCTATGGACACATTTCCTCCAACATACTGCTAATGACGACAACTGATGTATTTACTCATCTCCGTAATCTAAAAAACAATAACTCATCAGGACTTGATGGAATTAGTAGTCGGATCCTTCGCCATGCTGCACCGGCGATCTGCGAGTCACTAACTTTTATATATAATCAATGTCTAACCAGAGGTCACTTCCCATCAGCCTTTAAAATCGCTAAAGTGTATCCTCATTTAAAAGCTGGTCCTCTAGACGATCGTCTCATGAGTAATTATAGACCAATTTCCATATTATCCTCATTATCCAAACCGCTAGAAAAGCACATCCACAAAACAACACTAGATCACTTAGTTCGCCATAAACTGATAGTTGACTGTCAGTCAGGATTTCGGCCAAAATATTCTTGCCATACGGCACTAACAAACATGATAGAAAACTGGCATCAAAATATTAACAACAATACTCTATGTGGAGCGGTGTTTATAGACTTTAGGAAAGCATTCGATATGATAGATCATACTATTCTAATTAAAAAACTAGAAACAATGAAAGTAAGTTTTAATATAGTGACATTAATAAAATCATTCTTATTAAACAGAAAGCAAGTAGTATCACACAATAAAGTTTTATCTCAAGCCATTACCATTAATATTGGAGTTCCTCAGGGGTCTATTCTTGGCCCTCTATTATTTGCCATTTATATAAATGATCTTCCATTAAATCTGTCGTCGTCCTGCGATCTATTTGCTGATGACTGCACAGTATATACAAACGCTGTTGATCGTAATGTGCTAGAATTATCCTTGCAACAGGAAATAAATAGTGTAGTTAACTGGAGTCATGCAAACCGCATGCAAATTAACATTACTAAAACAAAGTCTATGTTAATAGGAACCAGGCAAAGACTTCACACTCTAAACTCGCAGAGAACTCTTCAGCTGCACATTGGCAGCACGCCTGTAGAAAGTGTCACCGAGCACAAGACACTGGGTGTTATCATAGATCAAAATCTAACTTTTAACTCACATGTTCATGCTCTAGTTAAACAAATAGCCAAATAAGTATACCAACTTGCCAAAATTAAAAATTTCCTTGACGAAAACACAAGAAAGATATTCTATACTTCTCATATACAAATACATATTGATTACTGCTCCACAGTCTGGGATGGATGCTCCAAATCAATAACAAAACGCCTATATTCACTCCAGAAAAGGGCAGTGCGTTTAATTAATGGTGAAAAGCTTACCGACAATTCTAACCTATATAAACGTCTCCGGTTACTGCCACTCCACAAGCGCCTGCTTTTTAATAAAGCCAAACTAATTCACAAAATCCTATTTCAAAATGCTCCAAGCTACCTTTGGCCATTGTTTAAATATAACGCTAGACATAGCGAACGACTAAATATACTTCATGTCCCTAAACCTAGGATAGACTTATATAAAACAAGCTTAGCATACTCTGCCGTTCAGTTGTGGAACAATCTTCCACAAGAAATCAAAGACACCACCAATCATGATACATACATTCGCAACCTGTTTGAACACTACCTTAGTACAGACTACATGCCCCCATAACAAACAACACAAAAAAGACAATAATGGTAACTTATCTCAAACGACAACTAGCCAAAAAACATTCCCTTATGTATGGCACGTTACACCCTCCTTAGGTATTTATAATGCCCATGTTAAACACTGCTTCAGTGAGTCATTTGTTATTGATTATTTTTCATGCGTTTTAATGTTCTTTTGTTGTCAAAAGTTGCTTCATAAGTGATGTTGAATGAAAGAATGTATGAGAGGAAATAGAGAAGAAGGGCAGAATGTCAGACGGGCCTGCGTGCCCAATTCTTAACCCTTTGAAAATAAAGACTTATTATTATTATTATTATTATTATTATTATCTCTATCTCTGTATCTCTCTCCATCTCTGTATCACGTTGTCGTCTCTCTCTCTCTCTCTCTCTCTCTCTCTCTCTCTCTCTCTCTCTCTCTCTATATCTGTATCTCTCTTCATCTCTCTCTCCATCTCTCTCTCTATCTCTACATCTGTATCTCTCTCCATCTCTCTCTCTCTCTCTCTCTCTCTCTCTCTCTCTCTCTCTCTCTCTCTCTCTGTGTATCTCTCTACATATCTGTATCATGTTCTTGTCTCTCTCTCTCTCTCATCTCTCTCCATCTCTCTTTATCTCTATCTCTATTTCTGTATATCTCCCCATCTCTGTATCATGTTCTCGTCTCTCTCTATCTCTCTCCATCTCTGTATCTCTATCTCTGTATCTCTCTCCATCTCTGTATCACGTTCTGATCTCTCCCTCCATCTCTCTCCATCTCTCTCTATCTCTCTCTATCTCTATCTCTGTGTCTCTCTCCATCTCTGTATCACGTTCTCGTCTCTCTCTCTCCATCTCTATCTCTCTATCTCTGTATCTCTCTCTCTCTCTCTCTCTCTCTCTTATTTTATTATACTATCTCTTATTATATTACTCTTAATCTTAAATTATACAGCCATCTAAGACTTCTACCACTTCAAAAGCGCTTCCTTTTTAACAAAGCCAAATTAGTGAATAAAATTATATCTGAAAATACCCCAGAGTATCTTCTACCGTTAATTCAATCTAATGCAATGAACAGTAAGCGCTTAAATTTATTACAGCTTCCTAAGCCTAGATTGGACTTATACAAAACTTGTTTCGCATATTCTGGTGCTCACTTGTGGAATAGCTTTCCAACAGAACTGAAAACACCAATGAGTCCCTACACATTCAACCGAAAACTCTTTCAATACTTACTTCATACCGACTATATGCCTCCATAAGTCACCTACTAGTATCATTTTTCCACTATCATTCTTCACTGTATGTGTGTGAACGAGACAGTGGGTGAGAGAGTGAGTGAGAAAGAGTGTGAGTGGAAGAATTAGTATGATAGAGAGAGTGAGAGAGTATGCATGCGCGTGTGCCTGAGTGAGTGTAAAAGTGAGTGAGTGTGTGGACATATGTGTGAGAGATTTAGTTAGAGAATGAGTGAATCTGAGAGAGTGGGTGTGTTGTGGGTCTGCCTGTCTGTGTGATAGAGTGTGAAAGTTAGTGAGTGAGTGTGAGTTAGAGAGTCATCGAGTAAATGAGTGAGTAAGGGAGCGTGAGTGAGTGAGAGAGAATTTGTGGGTATGCGTGTATGTGCACGAATGAGTGAGTGTGAGAGCGAGTGAGTGGGTAAAAGAGAGAGCGTGGGTGAGAGAGAGAGAGAGAGAGAGAGAGAGAGAGAGAGAGAGAGAGAGAGAGAGAGAGAGAGAGAGAGAATTCAGTGCTCGCATGTCCTGTAACATGCCATTCCATATTTTTTGTGTATTTTCATCTTTCACATTATCATTTTGTATGTATGACACTTGATTTTATCATGTATAATATAACATTACTGTAATGTGAGTGAGAGCGTTAGTGAGAGAGAGAGAGAGAGAGAGAGAGAGAGAGAGAGAGAGAGAGAGAGAGAGAGAGAGAGAGAGAGAGAGAGAGAGAGAGAGAGAGAGAGAGAGAGAGAGAGAGAGAGAGAGAGTTGAATTGCATCACTAATTTTTAAGTTACAAAATGTATATGTACAATTTTTCTCCATTTTCCTTACAATTTTGCGACAATGCTCACGACAATCGTCACTGTATATGTGTGTAAAGTGTGGGAGTTTGATCATAATAGTAGGTTGGGGGTTCGGGGGATGTGTGTGTGGGTGGATTCGTGATGTGTGTGGGTGGGCTCAGGATGTGTGGGTGGGAGGGGTGGGTTTGTGTGGGTGGGTGGGGGATTGTGTGTGGGTGGGTGGGGGATTGTGTGTGGGTGCGTGCGAGATGTATGGGTGTATGGGGAGATGTGTTTGTGGGTGGGGATGTGGGGATGTGTAGGTGGTTGTGGGTGAGTGGGTGGAGGAGGATATGTTGGTGGATGATTGATGGTGGGTTATGGGATGGGTGGGGGTATATGTGTGGGTGGGGAGATGTGGGTGTGGGGATATGTGGTGGGTGGGAGATGTGTGCAGGTGGAGGTGGTTGTGGGTTTGGGGATGTGGGGTGGGTGAGGGATGTGTATGGGTTTGGGATGTTTGGGTGGATGGGTGGGGAGTGTGTGTGTGGGTGAGAGATGTGTGGGTGAATGTGTGTGGGGGGTGTGTGGGTTGGGGGAGGGGTGCGTGATGGGTGTGGGTGATGGATTTGGAGATGTGTGTGTGGGGGATATGTCTGGCTGGGTGGGGGTGTGTGTGGCTGAATGAAGGATGTATGTGTGGGTAGTGAGGGTGATTGTAGTTGGGGGATGTGTGGATGGGTAGGAGATGTGTGGATAGATGTGTGTGTGGGTTAGGGATGTGTCTTTGGGATGTGTGTGGGTGTGGTATTGTGTGGGAGGGGAGCTGGGTGTGGTTAAATGATGTTTGTGTGGGTGGGTGAAGGTGTGGTTGGGTTTGTGGGTGGGTGAAGGATGTGTGTGAGGGTGGGGGATGTGTGCTTAGATGGGTGGTTGGGATGTGTGAGTGTGGCTGGGTAGATAGGAGATGTATGTGTTGATGAGTGGGTAAGGGATGTGTGGGTGTTAGTGGTTGAGGGATAAGTACGTGTGTCTAGGGATGTGTGAGGGGATGAATGTATGAGTTGTGTGTGCGTGGATGGGAGATGTGTGTTTGTGAATGGGGAATGTGTTGGTGGGTGGGGATGTGTGTGAGGGATGTTTGTATGGGTGGGGAGATTGTGCGTGGGTGGGGATGTGTGTGTATATGGGTAGGGGTGTGTGGTTAAGGGATGTGTGGCTGGGGGAATGGGTGGATGGAGAATGTGTGGTTGGGTGGATGATGTGTGGTTGGGTAGAGGATGTGTGGGTGGGTGATTGTATATGAGTAAGGGTGTGTGGTTAAGGGATGTTTGGTTGGGGGATGGGTGGGTAGAGGATGTGTGGGTGGGTAGAGGATATGTGGGTGGGTGAGTGTGTGCAGGTTAGGAGATGGTGGGGGATGTTTGTAGGTGCGGGCTCGGGATCTGTGAGTGGGCTGGGGGAGATGAGAGATTATGTGGGTGAGTGCGGAATTTGTGTGTGGGTAGGTGCGGAATATGTGAGTTGACGGGGAGACATGTGTGTGGCTGAGGAATGTGTGTTTGGTTGGGTGGTTGGAGGTGTGTAGGTGGAGGAGGATATTGGGTGAGTGATTGTTGGTGGGAAATGGGACGGGTAGAGGATATGTGAGTGGGTGGGGAGATGTGTTTAGGTGGGGGATGTGTGGGTTATTGAATGTATGTGTGCTTGGGGTGTGGGTGGATGGGATGTGTGGTGGGTGAGAGGTGTGTGTGGGTGGGGAGATGTGTAGGTGTAGGGATGTGGTGGATGGGTGGGGGAATGTATTGTATGTGTGTGTGTTTGGGTGGGGAAGTTGGAGTGAACGGGGGATGTGTGGGTGGGTGGTGGATGTGTCTCATAACATAGTAATATGCATTGTTTATGTTTACAAAATTCACGTGACAATGTTTTTTTCCTATGCACTGTTGATGAAAGAAAGATGAATGATTGGAAGGGCCGAATGTAAGACGGGCCTGCGTGCCCAATTTGTTATCCTTTGAAAATAAAGTCTGTTCGTTCGTTCGTTCGTTCGTTCGTTCCTCATCTATCTCTATGTCGGCTTTCTCTGCTTCTACGTGATCGAGTTTCTGTTTGTTAGATGTATGTGTGTCTTCTGGCACTTTCCTTTTTCTTGATGCAGGTGTAGTATTTTATGGTGTAATGTCCATGTTTGATACTGTAGTGGTAACATGTGTTGGTGTTGATGTCTGGTGATACGTTTTTATGTGTCGTTGTAGGATGTCTTTCCTTTTGTATAGATTACCGCAAATGTGGCGTGTGTGAGTTTGGGTGTTGTGTACAGTGTTAATGTGACGTGTAAGACTGCGGTTTTCGGTAAATACTTTACCACAGATAGAGCAGAGATTGATATTTTTCTTACTAGTAGCCATAATGACAGAAAAATGTAGTGGTGAAAAGACAATAAGTAGCTTCTGGTTTTAGATATTGGCTTGGTGATAGCTCAGTAATATTTCCAACACGCTTGTAGCTTCGGGTATTAGATAAAGGCTCGTCTGTGTAGCTCCAATGGATATGGTATAGTGACCACTATAAAATTGTGTAGTCTTCCACTAGTTCCAAACTTTCACAATCGTCAATCAGCTGTGAATATAAGACAACATTATTATAGTCCGACATTTTTACATTTTGTACTTCAAAACATGTGACAATCATGATGATAGCATATCTACAGAAAATATTTCATACCACATAAATTGTTTGGAAATATCAAAAGAAAAAAGGATTTGAGGCTTATGATGTCACACATAGTAAATTATTTCATTTTCGTTTTATCTTTACAGAGGGTCTTCTCCGCGACTATATTTTTGTGGTGATTGTTAGCAACATCCTGGATCGTAATTCTGTTCTTTGTGCTATTTTATATTGTATAACACAGAGTTGTACTGTAGTAGTGAGAAATGCTGACTATATTTAGTGGTGCCCACCACTTAGGGGTGAAAATATTTAGTGTTGACCAACTGTTAGTGAGAAATGATGAAAGCATACATACCAATATTTTGTGGTTGACCGTTCGTTGCTTTCCTTTCTTATACACAGCTCAGTAACTTCGAGCTTTCACTTCTTGTAAGCAATCGACTCGAGATTTCACTTCTTGTAAGCCACTCAATATTCTCGCGATTTTTCTGTGTCTGCAAATGTTCAGGCTGGAGAAAGGCTAAAGATGATGTAACACGGGACACTAAACATTTCACATACTGAATTTGACACCACATAATTAACTTTCATGTAGCTTTAACACATTTTGAAGAGAAAGAGTATTTTGAGATCGTATACATTAGTTATATACATTCATTTAATACATTAGTGACCACAGAGCATGACTCTAGATTTTCCTGTCTCAGCCCAATATTTTTAACTCTGGAGAGTGAGTGGGATAATGATAAATACTGAATGGTTGAATGCAGCATGTTTCCATACACTGCATAGAAAGAGGACATAGTCGTAGACGCATATATGTTACACGACACTTAGTGGAGATCTGATATATACACATACGGTTGTGCGTTCCAGAATCGATGTGGTCTACGTGTCAATGAGGGACTGGTCGTCTTGGTTTGAATCTGTAGGTGGACAAAAGCATAATACTTTTTAGTGAACAAAGAAAGCATGATTTAATGAAAAATATGTTTCATATGTACACAACTGGAATTCACAACAGCAGCTGCCCTAACGGAATACAGCAGAGGACGCCTGAGAATGCAGACAATCACCGGGAATGACACTTTTCAGTGCCACCCATCGAGTGGTGGGGCGTCATTTCTCCCCACGTCACTTGACGGCAAAAGTGAAGCCGATGATGCTGATTTATGATGATTTTTTTTATATACTACCGTCACTAGTATCTGTATTAGTATTCCTATAACGGGCGGCTATACCTAGCGGTGTATTCTTCTTAGTTGCCTCATGTATCTTCTGAGATATACACTAGTGACAGCACTATACCGACTTGACGACATGTAACGAGACAATATAGCATACGCACAGTCCTACTTACCACTGTGGTCTCTTCGGTGAGGTGTTTTCGATAGGTCTTGTCGCAAACGTAGTGTCTTTAGCCCGCCTTTGCGGTCCTTTTTATACAGACTGTGCGTCTGATGCAATATAGAAAACATGTCTACGCATGTTCAAGCAGGTTTACCGCGGTCAGTACGCTCTGAGTCATCCTCCGGTTTTCCCCAGTGGCATGTCTGAACACGTTCACGTACGTTCACACACACCAACATAGCCCCGTGATGAGTCACCCAGGTGGTCACCCTCAGATCAGCCACCTATGACTTTTCAATCTATAGACTTTTATAAGAGACTTAACCTCCGGCTATTATCAAGGAACGGACGTATTATTTATCTACCACCCCGCCACTCGACAATGATCAGAAGCATCTATCTAGCCTTTCCTCCACTCACAAACCCCTTACTAACGAATTTCACAACGCCATACCCGCTATAGTCGATAATGCCGACCATCTTTACTTTTTTTAAAGGTATTCAGTTGTAACCCGTATGATGATAGTGTTTACACCTTTGCGATTATGTGCAATCACTTATAACCGCTACCAACCCCTTACCGACGAATTTCACTAAGCTATACCCGCTACAGTCAATAATATCGGCCCTTTTTACTTTTTAAGGTTTTCATTTGTACCTGTGTGATGATAGTGTTTACATCACTACGGCACTCTAAAGATCACTAATAACGGCTAGCCACCCCTTACCAAAGAATTTCACTAAGCTATATCCGCTACAATCAATAAAATCTGCCATCTTTACTTTTTTAAGGTTTTCATTTGTATCCCGTATGATGATAATTATTACACCACTGTGACCCCCTACAGACCACTAATAACTGCTACCCACCCCTTATCAACAAATTGCACTACGTTATACCCGCTGCAATCAATAATATCGGCCATCTTTACCTTTCAAAGGTTTTCATTTGTAGTCTGTGTGATGATAGTGTATAGACGACATTCTACAGATCACTAATAACCGCTACCCACCCTTACCAACGCATTTCACTAAGTTTACCCGTTAAAATCAATAATATCGGCCGTTTTTACTTTTAAGATTTTCATTTGTAACCCGTATGATGGTAGTGAATAAGCCACTACGAACCTCTACAGATCACTAATAACCGCTATCCACAACTTACCAACGAATTTCACTAAGCTAAACCCGCTAAAATCAATAATATCGGCCATTTTTACTTTTTAAGGTTTTCGTTTGTAACCCGTATGATGATAGAGAATAAGCCACTAGGCCCTCTAAAGATCATATACCTGCAATATTTACATTCTTACTTATTAAGAATTCCATGTTGTTGTTTCATCCAGTGACGTTGAAGGTATGGAAGCGTTGGTTCTAAGATGGCTGATAAGGCCTATTTTGGCTCGAAATGTTCTTTGACAATGTGGGCAAAGAATGCTTGACGTTTCTGGAGGTTTTCCTGCAGTGGTTTTTCTGTCCTGCCTTCTCTTCACAGCTCTTGCAGTCCTGGTTGCCTCACATATGACTGCACCCTTGGGTGATGATGCACGCCACGAATTTCGGTCTGGGGCTGCAGCCTCCCAGGTGTCTTGATGAATTCCAAAAGCATTCAGTGAGATTTTCAGAGTGTCTTTAAAGCGTTTCCTCTGGCCACCTTGGGAGCGTTTACCACAACGCAGTTCGCTGTCAAAAATTCGTTTAGAGAGCCTGTGATCTGGCATGCGAGTCAAGTGACCAACCCAGCAAATCTGATTCTTCATCTGTAGAGTGTGGGCATGGACGCTCTTTCTATGACTTCTGTTTCTGGGATCTTGTCTTGCCATTTAATATTCAGTAGCTTCCTTAGGCAGACTGTGTGGAAGTGGTTTAATTTCCTAGCGTGTCGCTAATAAACAGTCCAGGTTTCACAAGCATATAGCAGTGTGGATAATACAACTGCTTTGTTGTCTTTCAGCTTTGTTTGCAGGCTTATTCCAGTTCTGTCCAATACATTCTTGTACAGACTGCCAAAGGCCGCACTGGCCTTGGAGATTCTTGCATTCACTTCGTCATCAATTGTGGCAGCTTGTGACACAGTGCTGCCAAGATAGGTGAATTTGTCCACAACACTTAGATTTCAGGATTTCATATGAGACCCATGACGACCCGATGTTCAAACTGCCTAGTCCTGCCCCACACGGCGACACCGCGCCCCACCCTTGAGCTCCCACCCCACACCCGCTCGCCCTCTAGACACCCCGAGGAAATGCACTGTAATCCTAAGCCTTACACAGCACCAATGGAATGATGATAGTTTTTATGCCCGACCCAATACAGATAACGAAAGTAGACAAAAAAAGGAAGAAACCGAGGAAAAAGAGCACTGTAACCCTAACACAACATTAATCGTTGGATGATAGTGTTTAAGCATCACCCACTACAACTAATACTTTCAGCAATTATTAAATTTAAAAATATAAAATGTGCAACATAAAAAGAGAGGTAATAGTGTAAGAACAATCCCTTATTTATTCACGAGTTGCATCCCTTGGCAGGTCAAAGGTCACTTGTGGTTCGCTTTTTTTCGCTTACGGTAGTAGACATTTTATGTAGTAAAAAATAAAGGTGCTGCACCTGATTTACGACTTAAATAACACATTGAATACTACTGGCGTTGTCGTTCCTAGATATTCTAATGAGATGAAGAGCAGACGACACAACTCAAAGATCGGGGTACCGCAAAGAAACGTGGACTGGCCAATATATAAAGTTCCAGTTTCACACACGTCAAGTACAAGCGTGGCTTAGTACGGACTATCATTGACAGAAAAGAGTTAACAGGACATAAGTCAGTAGAGTAGTAGTGGCACACAACAACCCGCAAGGCAGGAAAAGTAAGGGTTAACAATAAACCAAAGACAAAGTTACTGACACTCTAGGAGCTTACGGTTTATGGGAAAAGTACTGGTCAGAGGTAACAACCTTTGCGAAAAGGGTAGCATTCGGGGTGCGGACATCTTAAGGAACAGACACACAGTGACGTCAGTGATATTTCCATACAAGGTATCTACACGAATATTGAAGAGTTTACAACATCAAGAATTCACACAACGATCAGTTAATTCTGGCAGTCAACGTAACACAATAAGTCTTTCCCTAGACGGTTTAACGACAATCGTAATCCACCAGTAGCGTCGAGTGTAAACATGGAGGTCATGGCATTAACAAAGGCATCAGCCTGCCTGGAGATACAGACTTTCACCCAGGCATTTTGTCTCAGGAACTCCATGTGCGTGCTAAGAAGATCGAAATGGGATGGGCCAAAAGGCATTGGCTGGAGACACAAACTTTCACCCAGGCAGGTTGTCTAAGCGACTCCATCCACGAGCGAGCTAAGAAGATCGAGATGGGATGGGCCAGAGTGCAATGGGCGGAGATACATGCTTTCATAAATATTTGTAATTTACGTTCCATAGTAATAAATCAATCAATCAATCATGTGCCATGCCGGAAAGCGTGGGCGGTCATGATTCGCCATTTCACTCGATCACCAGAGTCGTGGATCAGCTCAGTGTTCCTGTCTCGTCCATGCCATGTGGCCAAGCCATCCAGGTATTTTCCTCTCGGTATTCCTCTTGGTCTGTTCCCTTCGATCTTGCCAGCTGTCACTAAGTTCTCCAGTCCATTTCTTCTCATAACATGTCCAAAAAATTTTGACTGTCTACGTCTAATTTCTCTAATCAATCTACGATTTTCATTTGTCTCTTGTAGTACTTGGTCATTGGTTTTTCTATCTGTCCATGGTATTCTTTGCATTTTCCTCAGAAACCACATTTCTGCAGCCATCAGATGTTTTTCTGCTTGACTGCACATTGTCCAAGTTTCACATCCATACAAAAGAACAGGCTCTATGTATCCCCTCAACACTCTTTTTCTCGTTTCAATTGACATCATTTTATTGGTCAGAATGTTTTTCATATTGCTAAAGGCTACTTTCGCAATGGCGAAAGGACGCTATAAAATATATTTATATGCTGCATAAATATGGCTGTGCCAATTAAAGAATAATAAAGAAAAATATAGTAAAGGACGCTATAAAATATATTTATATGCTGCATAAATATGGCTGTGCCAATTAAAGAATAAAAAAATTTAATATTGTATTGCAAAGAAATAAAATAGCCAGCTATATAATTCTACGCATATAAAATAAAGCCAATACATTTTCATAAACAATAAAGATTTATTTTATGCCGAATATATATGTTCTATTTACTATTAACACTTTATCACAGAAAATGAAAAACACTAAATGTATTTAAATTACAAAATACATTTATTTTAGTTCGAGTAATGTCCCTTGAATAGCTGTTACGTTGTTATGTCCGTTTCTACTATTGTAATTAGTTGTGTTCCATTCATTGTGGTCAGTCCACAACCCGTTTAGACAAAATTGTTAATACAAGTGGTGATTAATCAATGCATTGCCAGCCTGTTGTTATGATAATTTAAATATGCTGTAAGAGACCAAGGATGTAAATATGGGAAGTAAAATTTCATGATTTCTTGCCAAATGCAAAATAACAATTTGTTGTTAATATATACTGTATTGTAGAATGCGATGGCCTGGTGCGTGAGAAAACTATTTAGATACATACAGAAATAATAATTTACTCAGGTGGGAAGGACTACAAAAGGGGAGTTGGCATAATTTGGAATCACATGAGTGCTAGAAGTTTTAAAGGATTCTGGATAATCTCAGACAGAGTATTTTTTAGTGAAACTCCATGACAAACCTCTGGATATTAACATAATACACGCATATGCGAAAACAGCAGACATTAAGAGGACATAAATATATTTTTATAATGAATTAGACATGGCCTTGGGACAGGGTAATCATTTTGAAATGACTGCCATACTGGTGGCAATGGCCTAAATCAGTGGTTCTCAACTTTTTTTTGGTCCGTGCCCACTTCACCATATTTTCAGAATGGCATCCCCCTTTCGTATTTCCTATCTAAAAATTTCCTCCCCCACCCGCCCCTACACAGTATACGTAATAATGGAAGCTAAATTTAATAGCACATACTATGGTGTTTCCACCGTGTCGTGGTGGGGGAGCTTGAGTTTCTCAATGACCCTCAGAGCTATTCCGGCGGTAGCGTAGCTACCAGCAGGGCCTCCCAAGCCGGACAGGTCAACGGGTAGAGAACAGACAAAGAGAAACACCCTGATCCTCCAGGTTGGGGGTTGAAGCGTGGGGTTAACGTCCCCACCTTTGTAAAAACTATTTTGTTACGAAACAGATACAAGAGCAAGATCACAATAAACAAAACACTGATCAGACCAGTTGTGCTGTATGGCTCTGAAACCTGGAGTACAACTAAAGGAGATGAAGCCTTGTTACAAACCTTTGAGAACAACATCTTAAGACGTATCTTTGGGCCCATTAGGGATACACAAAGTGGAGAGTGGAAAAGAAGAAGCAACAAAGACATTTATGATCTGTTTAAGTCCCCGCTAATCACTGGTATCATGAAGGCTAATAGACTGCAATGGCTGGGACATTTAGAAAGAATGGAAGATAATAGGGAAACAAAACTCGCTTACACTCAGGATATAAATGACCGTAGACCCCGAGGTAGACCAAGAAGACGGTGGAGAGATAATATACATACAGACCTACAAGCACTTGGAATCGGCTACTGGCAAGAGAAAGTCAACAAGAGAGACGAATGGAGACGGCTTGTATCTGCAGCAAAGAACCTCAATGGCTCGGAATGCTGAAGAAGAAGAAGAAGATACTAAAACAAGTCTAGACGTCCACATGAAACGTGATTTGTGGGTCTACTTACTTTATAAAATGGTTTTTAGAAGGGTGAGACGTACAGAACCGTAAGGTATGAAGGGATAAATATTATATTATTGTATTAACGCGATCCTGAAATAATCTTAACCCCCCCCCCTCCTGGAATCTCTAAAATTCCCTCGGGGGGGGGGGGGAATTCCTCACCGGTTGTGAACCACTGGCCTAGATGATAGGAATCAGAGAGGTGCAGTTAAGTTTCGTCATCCGATCCCTCTACGA